>CM029674.1:13330988-13498728 GCA_017311315.1 Dendrocalamus latiflorus | reverse complement strand
GCTGTGTTCATTATCAATTTTGCATTGATCCATATATACTGAGAATCAAGTTTTCTGTTCTATGTATATTAGAATATCATGCCCTGATGTTCGATTGTATGGTGAATCTGTAGAAAAATAATGTTGTTTATGGTTGGCTGCTGTGTATATGCAAACATCATGGTTTGATTGTATTGGATTGTTTGGTAAATCTGTAGAAAATAGTGTTGTTCTTTGTTTGATAGCCGTGTGAATTTGTTGTGTATCTAAAATTAGTGTTTTTTTAATAAAAATAGAACAAAAAGAATGGCGGAACATGAGTGGATGTACACTGGTTGGTCTCGTACACAGCCCCCCTCTAATGATTGGATAGACAACACCAACCAGTTTTTGGATCGTGCCTTCTCTATGCCTAATCTAGTTGAAGATGGCACCATTAAGTGTCCTTGCGCAGTATGTCGCAATTGTGTTAGGCACAAAAGGTTTACGGTAGAGATGCACTTGTGTAGAGTTGGCTTTAAGGAAGACTACAGAATATGGACAGCACATGGTGAGGGACTTGACAGTACCTATGTTGAAGGTGGACATGATGAGAATTTTGCTGAAACTGACCACATGGATGAAATATTAGCTAGCCTAGTTGGTGACCATCCACCACCAATTGATGAGCAGCCACCTGCCTATGCTCGAGCTTTTTATAGGATGGTACAAAACGTTGATCAATTAGTACATGAGAATACATCACACTCATCCCTATCTGCTATGCACGCCTGCTAGCATTGAAAGCACAGTATAACATGTCAATTGCACACTTTGAGGCAAACTTAGAATTAATCCATGAACTATTGCCTCCAGAATCTAAGTTGCCCAAGGACTTCTATCAGTCAAAGAAGCTATTTGAGGGTCTTGGTATGGCATATGTCAAAATTGATGTTTGTTATAATAACTGCATGCTTTACTACAAAGATAATCAAAGTAAAGACAAGTGTGATGTTTGTGGTATGTCTCGCTATGAAGAAGGTAATAGCCGAGTGCCACGTAAAGTGTTGCGGTACCTTCCCATCACAGATAGGCTGCAGAGGTTATATTTGCATAAGAACACGGCAAAGCTATTGCGGTCTCACAAGCCATGCACTTCCAGCAAAATGGTGCACCCTTGTGATGGAGAAGCGTGGCCAAAGTTTGACGAAGACTTTCCAGCCTTTGCTAGTGACCCTAGAAATGTGCGTCTTGCTTTTGCAACAGATGGTTTTACCCCCTTTGGTTTCATGGCAGCACCGTACTCTTGTTGGCCAGTGTTTGTTACCCCATTGAATTTTTCCACCATGCACAATCATGAAATCAGAGTACATATTTCTTTCCCTTGTGGTCCCAGGTCCTGAACATCCTGGAAAGAAACTAGGCATTCTAATGCAACCTTTAATTGATGAATTAGTGAGTTTGTGGGAAGGGGTAGACACTTGGGATGCTTCACTCAAGAAAACTTTTAAAATGCGAGCAGCCTATCTATGGTCAGTCCATGATTTCCCTGCTTATGGCAACTTTGCTGGATGGAGCACACATGGTAGGCTTGCATGTCCAGTGTGCTTAAGTGATAGTAAGGCATTTACACTTCGTCATGGTCACAAGGCTTGCTGGTTTGATTGCCATAGACGTTTCTTACCTATAGACCATGAATTCAGATTCCAAAATAATGCATTTCGTAAGGACACAGTGGTTCTTGATGAGGCTCCAAGGCTTTTAACAGGGGAGGAAATCTTTGCCCAAATGAGCAAATTCGTAGGTGACAAGAAAAACTATGGTACATTGCACAAATGAGCAAAATGTTTGTGGCCTTTGGCAACTTCCATATTTTCATAAATTGTTGCTGCCACACAACATTGATGTGATGCACAATGAGAGAAATGTAGCTGAAGTTATATGGAATACTTGCTTCGATGTACCAGACAAGACTAAGGATAATGCCAAGGCAAGGAAAGATTTAGCTGATATTTGCAATCGTCCATCACAACATTTGAAGTTGAAGGCAAATGGGAAGTGGGACAGGCCACGAGCCCCATTTTGCATTGATAAGGATGACAAGCAAAAAATTCTTAAATGGTTTCAAGAACTTAAGTTTCCTGATGGCTACGCAGCCAACATTAGAAGAGGGGTTAACTTGTTACCTAATGACCTAGATGATTTTTAGATTATTGTTTTCTTCAAATAAATTTGGTTGTACTACTAAGTGTACTGCTCCTAGGGACCTATTGCTAGAAGTAATGTACTGCTGAATGTTTACTACCTCTGCTAGAAGTTATATGTGTTGCTGAATGCATTATCATCTAACATTCAGTTTTCATTTATTGTATTTGTGTTGTTCCTCTAAAATATGTGCTCTTTTCATCTAACATTCAGGTTTCATTTATTGTATTTGTGTTGTTCCTCTAAAATATGTGCTCTTTTCATCTAACATTCAGGTTTCATTTATTGTATTTGTGTTGTTCCTCTAAAATATGTGCTCTTTTCATCTAACATTCAGGTTTCATTTATTGTATTTGTGTTGTTCCTCTAAAATATGTGCTCTTTAATCTACATTTCGTAATAATGCAGGACATGTACGGGCTTCGACACAGAGGGCTTGCAAAAAAAAGGCCATGCTCAGCCACCTGTGGGAACTCCCAAGGGACCAATCCTGATGGTGGCAATGGCAATTCTCAAAGACCCACCAGTGGGAACTCTCAAGGGACCATTGCTGATGGTGGCACTGCCAACTCTCAAGGGACCATTGCTGATGGTGGCACTGCCAACTCTCAAAGACCCACCAGTGGGAACTCTCAAGGAATCAATGCTGATGTTGGCATTTTCAACTCTCAAAGAGTCGCTGATGATCAGATCGACACACAAATGAGCACTGGTGGTTCTCTTGACTCCAACGATGGTGCAAGTGGCTCTTTAGTGGTTAGGGACGAACCTCCAAAAAAGGCAAGAGGGCGAGGGAAAAAAATTGACGCAATTGAGAGTGCCTCCACATAATGAGAAGGTTATGCTGAAGCCTGTGGGTACCCGGTAATATATGTTCGTTCAATATTATGCCATTATTCTGCTATTTCTTACTACATATCAATGCTCTGGTATTTTATTTCAGGATAACTACAGTACAAGAACACAGCTACCTGAGAATTCAAAAGATCTGGATGTACAAGCATTGTATGTCATGGAACATGGAATGGCCCATGGCAGAGTGCCAATAGCTAATGGTTGTGTGGATAAGCAAGCACTTGCAGCAACAGCTAAATCCCATCGTTCTTCAGCAAGCACTGCTGCTTATCAATGCATGGTACATGAATATGAGCAGTTGAAGGAGAGGAATGATGCCTTGGAACAAACAAATAAGAAATTGAATGAGAATAATGAGATTCTCATTGAGAAAAATGGTGTTAATCGTGAGCTTATGCTGGTAATAAATATTCCTTTTCATGTAACAACTTATTGATCATATGCATTGATCTCATGTGCTTACACATCAAAATTTTCAGAGAATTTATGAAGATCTTAAGAAGCAACCACCTGCTGATCTAATGAACCGTCTAGCAAATCTTGATGCCCGTCGTCATCAGGTAAATGTGGTACTATTCACCAAACGTGAGCCTAGTTTTCCACATAAAATAGTTAGCACTCTACAAAAAAAACATGAGCCCACTGTATAATCTCTTTTTACTTGAAGACTGAAACATTTCAAACATACTTGATCTTTTTCAGGTCTCTGCATCATCACATGCTACCACTAACTCACTTGAAATGCTTAGCAATGCCAATGACATAGTCACTGATGATGATGACGATGACTACAATGAGATGGATGACAGTAACAGCTATGATGATGACAACGATATCTGTGATGACTTTGATGAAGATGATGTTAGTGATGATTTGAGAGGCAGTGAAGATGGCAACATAAGTAGCAGCCATGAAGAAGAGGATGGCAGTGATGCCAATGGGGCTGATATCAGTGATAACTGATGCAATGGATGTGATTGAAACCTGACCATTGCTAACCTTTTTGTCTTCTTTTGCTAACCAACCACCCTTGGTTTAAACAAAACCTTTTGGTGTTGTACTAAGTATGTGCTAGAACTTATTATATTGGATGGCTAGGACTATGTGCTGGAACTTATTATGTTGGATGGCTAGGACTATGTGCTGGAACTTATTATGTTGGATGGTTAGGACTATGAGCTAGTATAGCCTTTTAGTGTAATGGTTGGACAATTGGATGAAGTTGGAATATATTGGGATTGGAATCAGTTGCATATATGCATGTATTGGAATTTATTGTATTTGTATGTTGGATTGACATTTGGATCATATGTGTGCATTTGGAATTTGGTTTGAGATGCTCCTGTTGGGTAATTTTCATGGCAGTTTATACTCTCACGAAATAAGTGTTCGTGACGGTGTAGAAAATTATTTCATGACGGTGGCTCTTCTCATGAAATACTATATTTTTCATGGTGGTGTGCTCCTCTCATGAAATACTATATTTCCTGTGAGTTATTGGAACGCTCACGAAATTTATTTCATGACGGTGGCTCTCACGAAATATCAAACTCTCACGAAATTCATTTCATGACAGTGACTCTCACGAAATACCGAACTCTCACGAAATTCATTTCATGACGGTAGCTCTCACGAAATACCACAAAAAACCGTCATGAAAACACTGATGCAAACTTGACGACAACGTTATTTTCATGAGGGTGGCCGTCATGAACTCCCGCCATGAAAATAATTCGTGGCGGTGAACTCTCATGAAAATGGTATTTTCGTGGGTCTAATACCGTGAGAGTTGATGCGTGACGGTCTACCGTCACGTATTATTTTCGTGAGAGTAAAACCTTATTTTGTGACCTGTTTCGCACTCTCACGAAATCTCTGCTTTCTGGTAGTGATTCATGCACACATATTGATATGAAGTGAACAAACGAGCAGATTTCATACTTTGGGCATCCAACTTACAAACCAGCGGTAGTGGTGACTGCAACAGGAGTGGGAGGATACGTCGCTAGCTAGTTACGATGGAGGTGAACAACGCGGAGCAAAAGGCGAACCAGTTCATGGCTAATTGGGAACATGCATCCCAAGCTGCTGCTGGTCACACGGCATGGCAATTACGAGGGGCTAATGGATCTTCTTAATGGCAAAGATAGTCTAGCGCAGCTAGCTGTGATGCCGCCTGAGCTCGTTGTTGCCTTTCCTGAGAGAGTTTTGCAAGGCTCCATTCATGCAGTTCAGAAGGTGATCACCTTCTAAAAACATAACAATTTCAATAACGTCTCCATATGGGGTTAATCCAACAGCATAGTTGAAATGCCCTGAAAAATTTCAAACATTTTTGTGAATTTTCCTGGATTTTTGGGTGAACTTTCAATCCTTTCCCAATTAGGAAATTGCCAGCGAAATCCGCTTTCCATTCTCAGCAGTGTGCTTTCTTAGTTCGTTGGCGCCTTTCTTCCTTCCCGCCTTCTCCTCTCGATCGCGCCCGCTCGCACGTGCGGTCCTCCGCCGCGCCGTGCCCCGCTCCAGCTCGCCGTCGCCGGTCGCCTACGGTCGTGCCACGTCGCCCTTGACCACGTTGCCCAGTCCTCTCGCGACCCCACTCGTCAATCCCTGCCTCTTCTCCCTCCTCCACGCGACGCACCGTCGCCCATCTCGGTTGCTCAACTGCTCCCGCGCGCATTTACTCGTCGCAGCGCCTTGTCACCGTCCTGTCGCTCGGATCCAACGCCCCGTCACTCCTTCAGCTCGCCTGTCCCGCCTGCCAGAGCAGCAGCTCGCCAACTCTGTGCCCATCGCTCACCTCGGGCCGCACCGAACCGCCTCTCGTCGCCAGCTCTCTCCTCGCTTTCTTAAGCCCTACAACCTCCACCAGAAGCTCCCCCTTGCTCCCTAGTTCCTCCCCAAGCAACCGATTTGAGTTTAAGCCGCTACATTGCCACCGATAAGCTTCTTCAACTCCGGTGATCTTCCGAGCCTCATTCCTCCATTTCTCCTCTATAGTGCAATTTCATTTGTTGACTTGGTCCCCTTTGCTTCCTGATCACGCTGGTGGACTCCGTTGGCCGAGAGCGTCTCTCCCCTGCCCTAGCGGCGGAGCTCGCCGTCGACCGAAAGGGGGGCTACCATGGACAGCTCAACAGAGAGCTCCTCAGCTCAAACCACCGCCGCCATTGTGTTCCCCTCACCTCAGAGATACTCAAAGTGCCACCAATTTGCCCGGAGCGCCGCCAGTGGCCTCTGGTGCCAGAAAATCGCCGACGAACTCTCCCCGGCCGTTCGCCGCCGTTGAGCCTCCCCGTCCTTCCCAAAGCCCCAAAACGGGTTCCCAACCTTCTAAGGCACCTTGTGCCACCCTCGGATTCTACCGGGAGGCGCTGTCGGCACCGTTCTGCTCGTGCCGTCGTTCTCTGCCTTGCGGCGAGAACGACAGGCGAGAGGTAGACGACAACGTGGACGCATCTCCACGTTTTCGTTGCTGTCTAACCTCAGCCTTCGGAAGGCCTCGCTCTGTGGCCGTCCGATCTCACTTAACTCGGTTAATCCGACCCGTTCACAGCTCCCGCATCGTTGCCACTCATTTGGCCACGTGTCAACCATCCATCTTGGGTAGGCTGCCTTGCGCGTGGGCCGCGCAGGCCGATTTCCCTCCCGGGCCGGACTGTAGCTCTAGGCCGGCCCGACACTGTTCATAGGATTTTTCAGGGTTTTCCTTTTTTCAAAAATCCAGAAAATCAAATAAAATCCCAGAAATTCCCAAAAATTCCCAAATTACACCATTTTGTTCATTTGGATGCCATGAACCCATTTTTGATCTCCAATCCACCAAATTCTTTCCAAAAAAATTCAAAATCCCTCCATTTGAATTTATTGTATTTTATTCCTTTTTAATAGATTTATTTCTCCTCTTTTGATTAGGCTCAAGCCGGACTTATTTGTTTTTGTGTGTTTGCGCTAGCATCGAAGTTCTCGGAGGCGACGATGCAAGGGCAAGATCAAGGAAGTGGGGTTTACGAGGTCGCCGAGCTAGTAGAGTACTAAGGCAAGTTGCAAACCTTTGATCATGTTGAAATCCCATGTCAATAAAATTATGTCCTTATGATATTTGCATTATGATTATTTATGAAATGTTAGTTACTTAAAATAAAATGTTTAGAATGACTTGTTAATTAGTTACTTCCTGCTACCGATAAATGCCATGTTTAATTGTAGCCATGCCTTTGTCAACCCTAGAAATATTTAAAATATTGTATAAATAATTGTAGCATACCTCATGCAAAATTTTACACTACTAAGGTTGTGGCCGCAGGCCGGTAGACTTAGAAAGTTGGGAGTAGGATAGAGAAGCTGTGGGGCACCGCAAGACGGTCTTTGCCCACTACTTTACCCTAGGGTGGAGGCTAAACGCCTCGTGGGAAAAGGTAAGGACTAGACCCTTACATCGAGCAAATGACATAACAGCCGCTCAATCACAAGTATTGACTTGTCAACCCTGATTTAGTAGCTGCTCAACTCGAGTGAAAACCTACATTAAGAGTTAGTGTGGATCGGCAGATCCAGACTAAACAATGATAGGTCTCCACAACTCGGGCTCGGTGTTCCGTGCTGGCCAGTGGATACCCGAAGTTGTGCGAGTCCCTAACCTATCGGGTAAAGTGTATACCAAGGTTTGAGCAGTGAAATGACCTAGTTCCTTAACTCAGTCATGAGAGTTAAGAATGCCTGTGGGTAAAGTTGGGCAACTCTGCAGAGTCAAATAATCGGTATTCGAATACGCCGTGCTCCCGGTTAATGGAGCTATGTCTATTGGGTGACTCCAGCAGCGAGGCATAAGTAGTTTTCACAAGTGTTTTAAATTAATTAGTTGGATAATGAACTTTGAAAGAAACCCCTTAATCTTAAGGAGTAGTCTTTGGTTTTAGGTTTTCAAAAGTGTTTATGAATAAAAGTGCATCCACTCAAATTAATAAAACAAGTATACTCCCATCCTTTGGTGATCCGTGCAAATAGCTAAAGTAGGGTTTTCCTTTGTGACTTGCTGAGCTATTCGATTCACGGCTTGCTAAACCCTTTAGAGTATCAAGAAGCCGGCGAAGGTCTGCCAGTCGAGGAAGCTCCAGAAGAGCCATTCTTCGACGAAGATTCGTGGTTCTAGGTCTCAGTCGCGCTCGAGCTTCCTGGTGTTTGGTGTATTGTAATATATTTCGGGGTTGCACGCCCGCTGCAGTAAAATTTGGTTGTTAAACATTATATTGTAATCTAAGTTGGCTCTTTTGCTGTAAGCATGTTCTGTGATGATATTCTCTTGCTCGACGCTCCGTAACTGGCCAACCTTGGGTAGTTGCGGAATGCCGAGTTCTGGCGCCCCTAGAAACAGGGGCATTACAATAGTCTCCAACATGTATAAATATTATTGATTTGATATCCCAATATACATGATTCATGAAACATGGTAATCAATCAATGCATATGTCGATATATAAATCATAATTATGACATATAATGATATAAAATCAAGAATAAATTAAAATAATATTAAAACATAAATAAAGAGTTCCACAAATAAATCACATATTTGTTGTTCAATGCGAAAAATATTTATTCATGTGACAAAATAGCATATTATTCAAAATATCATAAGCGTAGAAGTGATGCAATCACCTCCATATTTGCCTCTAGTGTATATCACAAACTATCGCCCACTTGCGCTAGAGTCAATCATACAAGTATCTAATACCCATAACTCTTATGTGTGCCTCATGCTTTAACTATGGGAGAGGCTCGGTCAAATGATCAGCGATATTTAAATCCGTGGGCATTTTGCATACATTCATATCACCTCTATCAAGAATTTCGTGAATGAGATGAAAACATTGAAGTATGTGCTTGGACGTTTGATGCGATTTAGGTTCTTTGGCTTGCACAATGGCTCCACTATTATCACAATTGAGATTCATTGACTAGAAGTATTAGAGATCACGTCCAGCTTAGAGATGAATTTTCTTATCTAAGTAACATTCTTTGTAACTTTAGAAGCTGCAATATATTCAGCCCCTGTTGTAGAATCTGTAAGATTTGTATGGCAACAAATGGGGGGGGGGTGAATGGTGCCTTCAAAAATTTTCCCCAAGTATTTTTTGATTTTTCACTCTAATAGCTACTAAGCTATAAAAATCAAGATTGAATGCCAGATAAAAGCATGAATTCTCATCAAAATTTAGATCTTTTTCAAGAACAAGGAAGGTTGCATCAAAATTGGACAAAAACCGAAAATGAGAAATATGACTTGTTCGTAAGTAGAGGATGGCCAAGATAGTTCTAGATGTATTTCCACATGTCACAGAAAGCAAAATCTCCCGAAGATTTGAGTTACAAACCCTTGGATTAAGAAATCTCAAGTTGAGATCAAATCTAAGCAAAACGGGCTACTTAAAAAACTTGCAATATATGATGTCTATATGAATAGGGATTAATTTTTATGAGTCATCTCCACACTTATACGTCATTGACATACAACAAAATCGTGAAGAAGAGAGAAGATCAAAATCAATAAAATCAAGAGCAACTGCTGAGTGACAAACAAAGTTGATTTATTCACATCCATTTATCATGACCACGTTTAGGGAATCAGACAGCACTTAGCGTGGCCTCACTCTGCCTCATTGGGTTGTGCCTACTTGTTTAACCCCTTGATATGACATGGCAACTAGCTAATATGTCACTGGTCAATTGACATCTCTGATACTAATTAAACTTTGAGTAATCTACATAAGATTTTCTGGTTATCTTCATGTTTTGGTTTGCTCCCAACATGCACAAATCCACTTTGCATTGTTATCTGAAACTTAAACGCGGGCTCCAACTGTGAAAACGATTGCCACAGGTTCTCCTAGTCAAGATCATCCTCTTTGTACTTTTTCATCATGAATTACAGCCACTTTGAACAAATAAAATAAATATGGCCACATACTTAGTCAAAAGTAAAGTGATAATTTGATGGAGTTTGATGTGTACTGAACAATGGATCTGCGGTCCTTGGTCCAAGCGTTCTGTGGCAGGCATCGGTAGCAGCACGTGAAGGAGAGGGGCAGCAGGGCCAGGTCCAAGCCAGCGAAAACGAATCGTCGGTATGGAACCCGAGGCCTGCTTTATACTATTCTAGTTTCTAATTTATTTTAGTTTTCGTTTTATTTAAGTTATAAGTCACTTGTAACATGTCAATTTTTAATTTTATCTTTTCTAATTTGTTTTAACTTTTTTACCAATTTTTTCTTCTTATTTCTTTGCATTGTTCGTGACGATATAACAGTTTTTTCTTTTAATGTTTTCTATTTTTCTCAAAAAAAAAACAGTTAGAAACTTAAACCATGAGAAATTGAAGTGGGCCCTAAATGCAGGCTCCGAAAACAACTGCCACATGTTCACAAGTTAAGGTCTTCCTCTTTGTACTTTTGTGTCATGAATTGCAGCCACTCGAACAGAACAAATAGAAGAACTATAACCACATACTTAGTCAAAAGTAAAGAGATAACTAGATGAAGTTTGATGTGTACTGAACAATGTTTACTCATGCACACATATTGATATGAAGATTGACAGCATATCTGAGCCGTGCATGCACACCCACGTAGCAAGCTTTTACAATCAAGTGCTCACTGCAGCGGAGGCTCGGCAGCAGGCGTGGCTGATGGCGTCGAGCGGCCCGGGGCAACCTCCCAGCAACTCGCCCACGGTGGCAGATGTTCCGGCGGTGGCCATCGACGCCAAGCTGATGATGGCTACAACAAGCCGTGGCGACTGCCAGCGGCTGAAGGATCTTCTCAACAAGGAAGATGCCACGGCGATGGTGGTGGTGATGGCGCCCAGCAACCAGCCTACCGCGGCGAAGCCTCCCCAAGCGACCATGGAGCAAGCACTGGGTAATCTTCTCGACAGGGAAGATGCACCTGGGCAGTTACATGGGGTGCCAACTGAAGGTGTCGATCAGCCTGCGCTCCTAGCAGCATCGTTTCTGGAGGGCGCCACCGTTGAAGGAAGCACCGCACTCCACGCAGCGGCCACCTATGGCGACGCTGACGACTACTTGAGGAGTGCTGACGTGATCTACGGCAAGGCCAAGCGCCTTCTATCTGCGCCCAATTGGAAGGGTGACACACCCCTGCATTTTGCTGCCAGGGCTGGGAATTCCCAAATGGTCTCTCATCTCATTGGTCTGGCCGGAGCTGAGGACGAAGGCGGCGACAAGCTCCAGAAACTCGTGAGAAAGGAGAATGGGCGAAAGGAGACGGCCTTGCATGAGGCTGTCCGCATTGGTAATAACGATATAGTTAAGCTGCTCATGGAAGCTGATTCAGAATTGGGTAATTTTCCTCAGGACGGCACTTCGCCTTTGTACCTAGCCATCTTACTGGAGGAATACTCCATTGCGGCCTCACTATATGATAAGAGTAAAGGAAATATTTCGTATTCCGGACCAAATGGACAAAATGTATTGCATGCTGCGGTTCTTCGTGGCACAGGTACCCCATCCCTCTTCTCATCTTACAAATCAGGCTCGTCTATCATTTTTCTGCACTTCAATTTGTGTGTGCATATTGGGATAGATATATAGGTGTATGTTTTAGACCATGCAGACAAATTTTGTAAGGGTGCTGCTAATAGTTGCACATCCGCCACTAACAAAAACCAGCAAACACCTGGTCCATCGCCATCCACCAACGTCTCTCTCTCTCTAGATCTCTCTATCTTTCTTTACCTTCCTTTATCTCTTTACTAATTGGAGCCTCCATATTAATCCTAGGATGTAAAAAAGCTAGAAATTCTCAATAATAATAGGAGAAAAGATAAAAAAAACCTAGAAATACTGAAACAGGACTCCGTAAATAGGAAGGATATGGGATACAGCTAGGTAGGTCTCCGTAGAGAAAAAATTGTGAACAAATTCTAATGCAAGCGTGCCACAATAATTTGACACCACGATCTCTCTCTATCTTGCCTTTTCTGTTAGTCATGCTAGTGCACGATATATCTTTAAAAAGAATTCACCGTTAGAAAGGATTCTAACAGTACTTGCAAGTTTGACTTGATTTCATCTAAGTTTCATAAATTTCATAAGATTTTAGAGAATTTCGAACGTGCTTCATAAAACTTAGTTAACTTACATATGAAACCTCCTGAAACTTAATAAAACATCATGAAACCTAGTAATAAAACCTCATAAAATTTAATCATGAAACCTACTGAAAGTTTATGAAACATCATGAAATTTGGAGTTAAATTTCATAAATTCGCTACAAAAAACTTTAAACTTCATAAATCCGCTACAAAAACTTTCTGAAACCTCATGAAACATCATAAAACTTAAACATAAAAGCTTATACTTAGTTAACTTAGCTTCATAAAAAAAACCAAACAAGAGTAAAATCTCCGATGTGGCCGTGCGACCACTTGTCGTGGTGGCTCCACACTTGCCGGGATGTCAAGACTATTAGCCTTTTTACTTGCCACCGAGCTTGCCTGTGGGTACATGGCCACCGGGACGCTGCAGTGGCTCATCGCTGCCTGTCCTTGCTGCCACGTGCCACCGCAACCCATTGTGCCAGACAACCAAAGTTTTAGAAAATTGCATAAACATTTCAAATCCAAAACTAGTGGATCTAACCATTGCGGTCATCGAGACCGCACGTCCCTACCTCACAGCATCTGATGGCAAATCCGCATTGCCACTAGGACCACACACTCGCCCGCACAAGTAGCTACCTCCGTTGGCCCATCCGCACCGTGGCTGCTCGCAGGTCGTCATCTGCCACCACCCCACGAACCCACAACAGCGCTCAACCGCTCGCCATGGCTACTCGTAGTTCACGTCCGCCACTTGTAGCACAAACCCGCGGCTAAGCTCAACCACTCGCTATGACTGCTCATTGCTCACCGTCCGCCACTGTTGCATGAGCCAACGGCATATGCAAGTTGGGCTCAATCGCGAGATCCACCGACGACGACGATGAATCAGCCGGCAAAGAAGGTGGAATCAACTGGGTAGCGAGAGAGAGAGAGAGAGATGAGGAACTAGGCATCTAGGTGGGTCGCCAAGCCGCTGCCTTCCTCTACCTCACCATGAGCCACACCGTGCCATCCTCGGCCTCACCACGAGCCATACCGTGCCATCCTCAGCCTCACCGCGAGCCGTGCCACGCCGTCCTCCACCTCGTCACGAGTCGCGCTGTGCCATCCTCCACCAACTGCAAGTCGCGCCACACCGACGTTGGTGAGAGAGTCATGGCCTCATGGGGAAGACGAGAGACGAGAAGGTAGAGAATGAGTGTGAAAGGATAAGGAGAAAGCCAATCAGATGGTTAAAAATACATATGGGGATTGATCGGATATGGGCATAAGCTATGCTGTTGATTTGGAGAAAAAGGCTATAGCGTTATGTAGTTTTTCTGTTTTCTGTCACCATTTGTACATGTACGACGTGTCATCTTACATCTAGCTACAACTTTAATGTAGCACTGGCGATTGCAATTTCTTGATGCTACTTAGTTTCTTACTGTATGGTTTGCCCCGGATAGTCATACATGTCTCAGGCATTTGTCTAAAATTTGAAATGTAATTCACTATAAGTTAAACCTAGAAATATGTGTAGATATTATAGAAAATTGTTGAAAATTCATATAAGCTTAAGCTTGCCTAAACATACATATATATATATATATATATATAGAATCTTTCAAGATTATCGACAATTTAAGTGCAAATAAATCATAAACGAATTTCTTACAATGACTATTACGAAATCTTCCTAATGAAAAGGGAATTAAAAAGCTATAAAAATATATAATAATCTCAAGGATTTAAATGTAAACAAATCATCTCACCTGACCGTAAAAGGCGCAGGGGAACATTGAAATCATGAATTTTTAAATAATTAATTTTTTATTTGGAATTTCAAAAATATACTTGTGAATTATTTTTTTTCAGTTTTGACCTCAGTCGCCGCACAGGCGCATGGGCAAGTCACCCAACCGTTGGGTGACACAAGGCCAAGTCGCCCAACGGTTGAGCGACTTGCCCATGTTGTCTAACCGTCGAGCGACTTTGGCACATGTCATCCAATAGTTGGACGATTATCCTCTAGTCGCTCAACCATTAGGCGATTTTTAAAAAAATGTAATTATTTATTTATTTGATGGAAATAATGGTGGGTGGTAAATGACAATTATTGTAGGTGGGTAGGTAACATTTAGCATATCTTGTTTGTAAGTTCTTTTAAAAAAGGGCAAACAATATCGGTTGATTCGTTTGTGATTTTCATAGATTGTGAATGGTATGAAATCTGTTAGACTCGTAGTAATATTTTGTGATTGTCATATGTTGTTGTAGTATGATAAATTTTCTGAAAAATTTTGTGAGGGCGATTAAGATAGCAACGATTCGTAAGTAGAAAGGTAAGTGCTATTGCGATGTAATATAGAATTCGCACACGGAGGAGAAGTTTGGATAAATGATGTAAGGAAAACAACATGATCATTCATCGGACAAGCGGGTTACATGGCTCACAGGCTAATGAACCAAGAATAGTACATATATGCCTTTAGGGAATTAGAAATACATAGGATATATGGATGAAGAGCGTCAAACTACTGCGTGGAACGTGGCCATTTTCCCTTGTGGCACAGCTCGGCGTTGTAGTCCTCACCGTCGGCTATGGCCTTAGCCACCAGTTCACGTCTTCTCTCGCGCTCCTACTCATGAGCCTCCCACTTCCTGCACCTGCACACCTCCAGGTGAGCTTGCGTCTTCCACCGATACGCTTGCTTTAATCTTCGCTATGGCACCGCACCTCCATCTTCTGGCGTGCCATCTGGGCATCCCACTCCTCACAGTATAGATTCTGTTGGTCGTGTGGGTGGATCTCCCGATCAATCCATTTGCGGTAGGCGCATAGTGGATCTAGAGACTACGGGAAGAGGGGAGAGCTTGTTAGTGCGTCCCATACAAGAGAACTGGTAAGGGAATGTACTGTAACCCATTTTAGCTTGCTGCTGGTAGCGTGCCATGTCCCAATACCGGTCAGGATAGTCCCAAGCGTAGTTACCACAACCCCAGTAACATATGCTCAAGCTCAACCGCTCTTTGGGTTTGAACTTTCATGCGTCCCTACACCAGCAGAGGGGGCATCTCCCCACGGGGGTTCTTGCGGCGAACACTCAGTGGGAATATTGAGGTATGGGTTCGGGTTGGAAGTACGGGGAAGCTTCACTTGGGGGAGGTTGCCTCCTGACACGTTGTGCTTGTTCGTCGCGGGCTGCATCAGCCCTTGCGAGTCAGGTGATCTCCTCCAATTGCTTCTCCATACTAGCAATGTAGTGTTGCAGTCGTAGTGTAGGAGAGAATGCTATAGAAGGGATAGTACTTATAGGCTTAGCTGAAGCAGCGTTATGCTTTGCCAGTCCAATTTGATTTGGGCAAATTAGCATCTATGAGGCAGCTGCACGCCAGACGATTTGTGGACCAGTGTAGCATCACGTCACTGCACAAAGCTACCCCATTTAGTCTTGTCAGTCCGTAAAGCCGCCCCATTTGGTTTTATCACTGTGCAAGGCTACCCCGTTTGGTCTTGTCAATACACAAAACTACCTCGTCTGGTATAGTCACTATGCAAAGTTGGTCCACCTGGTCTAGTCACTGCACAAAGTTGTCCCATCTGGTGTACTCACTACGCAATGCTGGCCCATGTGGTCTAGTCACTCCATAAAGCTGCCCTATTTGGTCTTGTCACTATGGAAAGCTGTCCCTTGTGGTCTTGTCACTACGTAAGGCTGGCCCATTTGGGCTTGTCATTGTTCAAAGCTGACCTGTTTGGTTTTGTCACTATGTAAAGCTGGCTCATCTGGTCTAGTCACTGTGCGAAACTGTCCTGTTTGGTCTACTCACTGCACAGAGCCGCCCCACGGGCTATAAAATGCATGCCCCACGCTCCGAAAGTACAAGCACTCGACCCTCCCAACCATAGAAAGAAGAACCTTCTCCTTCCTATAGTTACATACCATGGCAGACACCGAGGGGCCAGTCCAACCGAGGTCACCAATGCAAGACTTTCCCTTGGAAAGGAGAGAGAACTTCAGCCCTAACTACTGCTTGATGTCAAATAAGTGTCCTCAACCGGTATGGCTGAAATGTAGACACAGGGAGGATGACGTTTCTTCCAATGCCCACACTCTGGGGTACAAGTAGACAATAGTTTATTTTCTGTTACTAGTAATAGAGCTTCCATATTAGCCCTCCTTTCCAGCAGATGATGAAGTGCCACTTTGTCCCCTGGATCGATCGTCCTCATAAACGCCATGTTGTGATGTATGTGGATACATTGTCAAATCAAATCTTAGAGTTGGAGGCATGGATTGACAATCTCAATGAGGAGAATGATGACATCTGCCAATAGATATAGCATGAGAGGGGCAAAGAGGTGGTTGTCAATATAGGAAGTTCCTATGATCCCACATGCTGCTGTGTGAACCTTAGTTGCATATGTGCGTGCCACTACAACGACGGCCAGCCACGTCTAAGGTGCCTGGTCTGCAACACTCCATGTGGTTAGCGTGAGGCACCTTCTACCAGTAGTCACGCCTGGAAAGCTTGTACGACGGTACTCTCCCTTGTTTTACACGGTTGTGTTCAATCTCCTAAAGCATGTAACTAAATGGTGGACGCGTTGTTGCAGTTGCTATTTATTGTGTGGACTGTTCTAGTGCTGTGTTGTCCCATGTGGTGTTATGTCATGCAAGATTGCGTTTTACGATGGATCTTTTACTAAAGATGTTATTTATAAGAAATGACATCATTTTATGTAGGGTGTATTTCAAAGATGACTTTTTATTGTGAAAATAATTTGAGAAGCACATTCCAATGAGAAGATTACTATTTGCACAAGATGGCGAGGATATGAATTATACATACGTACATTGTACAAAGGTATGTAGGTAACAACATGACGCAAATGAAGTTACAACTTGATAAATTTGTACTGTTAGTACCAGTACACATAGAAGAAGAAATGATGCTACACTTCATGGATTTACAGTACAAATGAAGTTAAAGTTTGCAAATGAAGTTACAACATGATATCATTTGTAATTATAATACCAGTACACACACAACAACAAGGCACATGGCACTTCACACTGGTGTTCCTACTCATCGGCAGGCGCCTAGCAATGTCTCATAGCGTGGCCTTCTTGGCTATAGCACCCGGAAAGTCTACTCGCCTATCTAGCTTCCCCTTCATCCATATCGTTCCTAATGTGACGACTCTGCCGACGGCCCTTCCTAGCCTTCAATAGGTCAAAATCCAGAATCCAAGCCCTCTGTGCAATATCTGACGTGGCAAAGTTTCCCATAACCCTGAAGTCTCTTAGCTTACAACACCATGCCTGCAGCATCCTCTCCTTCATGAAGTACTCTGACATGGGTCCATGTTGATAGTCCCACATACGGCAAAGACATGAGAGCATGGCTTATGAAGGAGCTTTGGCTTATTGCATATGTATTTAGGTTCATTCACATGATCTCTAAAGCACACCTTGTGGGTTACAAGAGAGTGAGCGGTCCCAAATCCGGCTCTGTCCTGAAGGTGCATGTCAAAATGATGTTTCGTATTGCCCATCACGTAGATTGTGCGCGACTGACCCTTCTCAATCTTGGCCTACATGTATGTTGTGATCTTCGAGCACTATGGTGTATGTGGGTTGGCTGCTTAAAGTGCTGCATTTGCATGCCTTTCCCTAAAATATTCAATTGTACCTTCTAGAACACCTTCGACGACGGCCACGAGGGGCTGAGAATGGATGCCCCTAAGAACCTAGTTGTACACCTCCATAAGGTTTGTGGTCATTATGCCATACCTCGCATCATTGGTGTTGTGCAACAAGGACCACTTATCCAAAGGCTCGGCCTCAATCCAATGAGAGAAGCACTTGATATTCCTTGAGGTCCTCCATGTCACACCGGGAGGGTCAAGCTCTAACAATGGTGGAAAGCGTTCAGGTTGTGCCATCCCCGGAAAGGCTGGCCGCTTGTTCCTCTTGACAACGTACTTCCTAGTGTGCTCCTCCAACATCTCCCACAGCGCATCAAATTTATGCTGCTGGTTTTGCATGGCTAGCATCTTAAACAACTTCATCAACTGCTATTGTGGGAACTGCTTGAAGAAGTTAGCCCCCCAGATGGAAAATGCACTATCTGTTCCTCATATCTGGCTAATAGAACAGCTCCTCCGAGTCTTGCTGAAGTTTTCTTATGGACTTCATCATCCCGGGGTGGCGATCATGGATTATACAGACATCAGGATGTGCCCCCAACTACTCCCTCCTTTACATGTCGAAGGAAACACAACCAGCTATCGAAATTCTCACTTTCGATAAATACGATGGCCAAGGGTAGAATCTTGTTATTGCCATCAATGTCAATTGCTATCAGGATTTGCCCCTTCTATTTCCCTGTTAAAAATATCCCATCAACTGAGATCACTGGTAACATGTGCCTAAAAGCATCGATGTAGGCACTGAAGGCTAAGAAAGCCCTCTGCAAAACCAGGTAACCGGGTAGTCTTCTGGATGGCTTATCCTTTAGAGCAATGTATGTGCCTGGGTTCCTATCCCACAGCACCTCGAGCATACGAGAAAGGTTGTCGTAAGTTGCCTCAAAAGAACCGAACCTCCTTTCCAAAGCCTTCTGTTTTGCATGCCACGCCGTGGTATAGCTAATCTTATACTTGAATTTTTGCTCAATAGCCACCTTGATGTGCTTGACCTCTAGGCTCTTCTTCACTATCTCACCGTACATGAGATTGGCTATGAAGGTGGATGTCAGGTTACGATGTTTTGGCAAAACACTGCAGAGTACGCAGGAGTGCGCCTTCACCTTTGAGATAATCCAACGAATCTCCTACTTAGGTCTACATGTGTGCATATGCCAAGGACAGCCAACCTATTTGCAGACCACGGTGTACTGCTCTGGGTTGGATTTGAGGACCCGAAACGTCCTTTGCATGGATAAGACCCATAACTTAATAGTATCTTGCAGTGATTACTTGTCAGCAAACATTGCATGAAGCTGAAATTCTATAGCATGGTACTCCCACAATGATTCATGCTCGTCATGTATAGAAACACCCTCAACATCCACCGCATTCCATGCTTGCGGTAGGGGACCTTTGTCCTCATCGAAAAAGTTATTGCCGTCCTTTTCTAAAGCTTCTTCCTTGGCCTAGGTCGTCTGGTCATCGATCTCCATCTGATGCACAATGATGTTGATATACTGCCCTACATCCGCCTGTCCAGTTGGCTCAACTTGCATAGTGTGATCTTCATAATCTCCTTAGCAACATCTGCATCTTCCTGTTGGGTGGGCTGAGCATATGGTGTGCGATATTCTAGTTCTGCCTTCACAATATTGCCCATCGCGTCCTCTTCATGAACCACGTGTTGCACTCCCGAGCTGCTCCCACCAACCAAACCTCCTGTGTCTCCCTTCAAACATGATTGCACAAGTAGCACGCACTTGTAATCACATCGCTGGTTGCCTTGCACAAAGCCCATCCATGCAAGTATGTGCATCAGTGTCCTCAACTCCCACCGAATGTCCGTGGTAAACTGACTCCAAAGCCCATGTTGGATGATACTGCACACCTCGAAGTCCAAGGAGAAACTATGTGTGAGCCAGTCCAGGACATCTCCGATTTGAGCATTCTCCACATCCAGGAGTACCATACAGACTTGCGGCAAACTACTCAGGTCAACACCGTATGGACCTTCACGGATGTTTCCAACACCATAATGCACATTCAATGTTGTGGGTTCCAATATGACTGATTTTTCACTGCAAATATTACTATTTGTCAACATGCATTCACTAAATATGTGCTAAACAAATATGTAGCTGCACTTGCCTACATTTGGATGAGAATAAGAATAGATGAGGCTATTACCTTCACTTGAAGACTTTTTCTTCTTATCAACGAGCTTCCTTCATCTTCCTCTCTAACCTCATGAGCTCCTCTCCTTCTCCTGAGCTCCTCTCCTGTCCTTCACTCCCTCTCCCGAGCTCCTCTACTTCTCTCCTTCTCGACCTCTCCTAAGTTTCTCTGCTTCTCCTCTTTTTTTCGCCTCTCTCAAGCTCCTCTTGTTCTTCTTATAAGAGAAATGATGAGAGCCCGTGAGGGTGTCGAGTCAAAAAGAAAAGGATGGGCTGCAGCAAGTAGTCTCCCAATGGTTGGGCTACTTACCCATGTCGCCCAACAGTTAAGCGACTAGAAGCAGTAATCGCTCAACTGTTGGGCGACTAGGGGCAGTATCGCTCAACTGTTGGGCGACTAAAGGCAGTAATCGCCCAACCGTTGGACGACATGGGCAAGTCATCTAACTATTGGGCGATTTGGCCATGTGTCGCTAACCGTTGGGCGACTTACCCATGTCGCCCAACCGTACGTCGACATGATGTCAAAAGTGCAAAAGAACAATTTGTAGGTATATTTTTGTAATTTTGAATTAAAAATTGGTTATTTAAAAAAAATCACCAAACCATACCTTGAATGGACCAACTGTTTAAAACAGTAGGTGAGACTTCTACTGCACTATATTAAATAATAAATAATATTTACAACAGAACAAAGAAATAAATAGCCATAAACGTTATGAACGGACCACTCATGGATTTACGTACATTACATATCCAAATGTAAGAGTCATGGCTCAAATAAAAGTACATATTTGATTAAAGGGAGATTGACCGGGCAAGACTTCACAGCCGGGTGTACTACACCGCCATGCAAACTGGTGTCCGAGTGGAACACCATCCTAAATTCCGAATCTTTAATTAAGAAAGCAACATGCTTGTGTACGAGTCCTAAAGAAAACTATTTGTTTATCGTCTTAATTTCTACCGAACCTGAGAGTTCACCTTTAATTTAATCCACAAATTTTGTTGAAATTAAACATAAATAGCAAAATTACCGGCAATTGCTAATATGCACAATCAAAATAAGCGGTGCAGATCATTCTCTTTTTTCTTGATTAACGAGAGAATTTCTATAATTTTCATTTTTTACGATTATATTGTTTGTTGGATTTTCTTTCCCTCAAAACAAAGAAGATGCATTAAATATCACCAATTATTCGTATTTATATAAATATGGTACATACAAGGTATACTATACATATATTATAAATTTCAAATTCAGAATTATAAATTTTAAGGTAAATATTTAATGCTTAAAATACTCAAATTTTCAATTAAAATTATACAAAATAAATTTAGGTAAGCAAAGGTAAAATTTCAAATGAATATAACAAATTAGGCACTCTGAGTAACTACCGTATTAATCAGAAAAAATAAAAAGATATAGATATGCATCTGGGAGACATGAGTTATAACGACTTAGAATAAAAGATCTAGCCGATGTCAAGTGTAATAAAAAATACTAAATTTTGAGAGAAAAATAAAATTATCAATTTTATTTTGTACAAACTTCAAGGTAAAAATCCCTTAATATTTCATATTTGGAATAAAAATTAAATAAAAATTAGTGGTTTGATTTGTGTACGAATTCAACCTAAATCTAAAATTCAGAATAAAAATAAAAAATAGAAATTTGAATTTCATGTGACTTCCAAATTAAAATAGCAAAATAGCAAAATTTGGAATACAGAATTAAATGAACATTAGCCTGGTGTATTGCAATTCTTTAATTAAGTGGTATTTTCTGTCTTTTGTAGAACTTGGACACGTTATTTATAAACCCAAGTTAAAGCTGAAATTTAAATTAGATTTTTAGATTCAGTATTATTTTCAAATTCTAAAATTTTCAAGTTTTTATATTTTGAGATGGAGACCGAGAACCTTATCTAAGAAACTAGGCCGTGCAAATGCACTGGTTGGCAACTAGTACCTATACTAATTAAGCACTCTAAAGAATCTCCCACATTATGAAGAAAGATTTAGCCATCTATCTGGTAGGCCCAAGTTATAACGGTTCAAATTTAAAGAAAGAGTTCATGTCAAATACAATCCAAATTAACTGAAATGCAAAATAAAACTAAAGAAAAATTAGCAATTTGATTTCCATATGACTTCCAACATCCACAAATAATTAAAATTTGAAATAATAATTAAAAATAATAATTAAATTAAAAAGAAAAGAATTCATGCCAAGTAAATAAAATATTACCAATTTGATTTTCATACAATTTCCAAAGTAAAATCCCTAAAAAGCTTAAATTCATAATAAACATTAAATGAAAAATGGGAATTGAGTTTTTATATAGATTCTAGCCTAAAAGTGAAAGAACAAATACAAAATAAAAAAATAAATGAACATTGGCAATTTGATTTCATAATAATTCCAACTTTAAATGCCTAAAGAACTAAAATTAAGAATAAATACGTAAGATTGATGCCGACAATCAGAGGGGTGAATGATTCTCTGAACTTCCTCCCAAAAGTATTTAAAAATCTTCACTCAAGTAACTATAAGTCACAAAATTCAGATTACACCAAATAGGCTTAGCAAACCAAAGCTAGAGATCTAAACCAACAAAATCAGTAACCTTCAGCACAAGGCCGGTCAAATAGCTATGGATGAGCTGGTCTAACCACAGGAACAAAGGTGATCTTACCGCTGAGGCTGGTTTGACCACAGGTCTAGGGCTTATGTGACTAGTCTCCTATTTCCAGACCTAAAAACCTTTTGAGTCAAAACTCAAAAAATCTCAAGAACATGCTCAAATTTCATCCAAACACTTCTAAATTTTTCATAAGACTTGTTCAAGGCAATAGAAACCTAGATTAATCAAGAATCATAAGGTTTGTGAGCTCAGGTTCACTGAATTGAAGAAAAGTAAATCCAGGACTAAATAACACTAAAAACCCTAAAGTCAAATAAGTTATTGCTCGTGAGAATCTAAGGTATGAGGACTTCCAGATTTATTCTCATATGTCCAAGCAAGGAAATTCAAGCAAGAATTCGAGCTAGATCTTTCATCATCACAAAATCACAAATCTTGCTCAAGACACTCACAAACTGAGCACAACCTTGTTTCTTGCTATGGAGGTGATTTAGATGGGCAATGATAGATGAATTGGGATCTTCTTGTGCCTCTTACTCATCATGGATTATAGTAAGATCAAGAACGAAGAAGAAAATACCAAAAACCAAACCAAATCAAGATTTCAACACTTGAGTAAAGAGGAAAAATACTTGAATGAATTTTGATATCTATTTGATACTTGGAGATAAGTATTTACAACCATTACCTAGCCACTCACAGAGCCTAAAGATGACAAAAAGCCACAACTCATCTTCAAAAAGTTCTCTATAAAAACCCTAACTCTCCTTCACTTGGCTTCCTTGATAGCTTACCTTCACTCTCTCAACTCACCATTCTTATATAGTGGAGGCTTACAGAAAAAACCCTAACTAGAACCTCTAGTTGTGTTTTGTCCTCTTTTACATGGGCTAATCCGTTATTCCAACACCATACTGGATTTTACACTCACACATGCACATTTATCAAAGTGCAACTTGCACTTGGCTCCAAAAGCACGAATTTACCATTCCATGTCCTCTGTGAAGACTCCTTGACCTAATCCACTTATGTCATCACCGCAGTTTCACACACCATCACTTTTTTGGTATTGGGAAACTTACAAAAAATACTCTCTACCATTATTTCATGAAGCTTTGTATTTCCTTCACCTTGAAGCAACTCCGTGCTTCATCTTCAACTCCATATAACTCCAATGACTTGCCGCTAAGCCTCTCATGCATTTGGATCCAACTGAACCGTTCTAGCTTGCAAACGAGCCCAAGTCAATTGACACACCACATGCCTCTCCATGCACCATGATGACACCTAGCTTCCTTGACCGTTCTGGACGTCAGCTCCTCCTTTAGCCTAATCTCGATCCACCTTACCGTTGCCCATCATCACTACTACAAAAGGGATAATCACAAGCGCTCTAGAACTGTCATCACAGACGGTTTTCTGAACCGCCTATATTTATATGTCAGTGATAATTGAAGAAAATCACAGACGTTTTGTAAGCCGTCTGTGATAAAGACAACACAGACGGTTTATAACTAGAACCGTCTGTGAAGAAAACTATTACAGACGGCTCGAACCAAAAACCGTCTATGATACTCATGCATCACAGACGGTTCTAGTTACCAACCATCTGTGATTGACGAGTATCACAAATGGTTGGTATATAGAACAGTCTATCATAGTCCTTCATAGACAGTTTATAGTACAAACCGTTTGTGATAGTTCATTCTATACCTGAAATTTTTCTGTTTTTTGGCTAGCCTCAAGAAATAATGTTACCCATGCCCTATGAAAACAAGCAAATACAGTGGCAAACGCAACATCACATTCCATTACAAGATAAAAAGATAACAAACACAACTCTTTAACACGGAAAGAATATATAATAAGCAGAGATCCTAGCAGATAGTAAAAGTTGGATGCAGCACGGGATGTCCTTGATGCCTGCCATCAAGGAAGAGAGGGGAGGGCATCGGATGGCTGCCGGATATCACCGGCAATAGAGAGCGCGGCGATAGCACCACTTTTGTGGCACGACGGTGAGACTGAACAAGACACACTTACGACACTTACGACAAGAGTATGTTGTGCAGTCGACCGTGGTGCCACAACGGAGGCGCTAGCTCACGGCGGTAGTCGACATCATCGAGGAACATGCATTGGATGGAGGTAGCGCCACCTTTGTTGTACGATGGTAAGACTGGACAAGATACACTTACGACAAGAATGTGTTGTGCAGTCGACCGTGGTGTCATAATGGAGACGCTAGCTCATGGCGGTAGTCTGTGTCATCGAGAAACATGCTAGATGCATTGGATGGCGGAGGCGCCACCTTTGTGGCACGATGGTGAAACTATATAAGACACTCTTACGACACTTACGACAAGAATGTGTTATGCAGTCGATTGTGGTGTCACAATGGAGGTGCTACCTCATGGTGGTAGTCGGCGTCGTCGAGGGGAGGATGCAGGAAGCTAGCTAGTGGATGAACTCACGCATGACTGCCGATGGAAAGGTAGATGAGGAGTAATTAATAAGGGCCGAGCGGTGGGAGGAACCGGTGCCGGCCATTCAATGTAAAGAGAATGGACGGGTGAGATCAAATCCTAGGGGATACGCCACGGATCGGTGACGTGTCATTATTAGAGACAGTTTGTTATATGAACTATTTGTGATAATGACATATCAGAGACGGTTTGTTATACGAACTATCTGTGATAATGCACATATCAGAGACGGTTTGTTATACGAACCGTCTGTGATAATGACATATCAGACATAGTTTGGTATATGAACCGTCTGTGATATTAATATCAGAGATAGTTTGGTATACGAACCGTCTGTGATAATGTTTAAATATGCGCGCTCTAACCAGCTCTTCTAAACTGTCATCTCCCTCATCTTCTTCACCAGATTTCTCAATAATGGCATCTAATATTCTTTTGATCTCCTTCCTCTCATCTATCCATCATGAATTGTTCGGTCGCAACTTTACACAGGCGGCCAACAATTTACATCTGGAGCAGCTTCTCTACTCACGCCCTGCTCTCCTTCCTCGAACTTTTGTGATAAATTTGCCTATCATCTCAGTAGTTTCTGTAGTTCATATGACAAAAGACAAAACACATACGGTTGTAAATAAAAACCGTCTGTGATAGTTTCATAGACAATTCTAATTAAAAACCATATGTGATAATGCGTATATCACAGATGGCTTTTAAACCTAACCGTCTGTGATAGTTTCAGAGACGGTTTTAGCCATGAACCGTCTGTAATAATCAAAACACAGACGGCTCCACATGAACCTTCTGTGGTGAGACGTCCAGTATAGCTTGTTTTGTAGTAGTGCATGTCTATCACTGTTATCTCCCGCTCTGGCTCCTTGTCTTCCCGACTTGTAATTACTCCACTAGCCTCAGTCATCCTTCAGCTGCACCTTGATTGATTTGGATCTTAGCTCGCTTAGCTTAGTCCCAATCCCTTGACCGCTCTGGACCTAAACTCTCATAGCTCCGGAGTCCTACAACTAACACCAACAAATAAACAGTTATGTAGCACTGCATGACATAAAATCATCAATTGACACAATTGATGACCCAAGAACACTTATCTTCACATCAAAGCATCTCACATAATTTGACATGTTGCCCGTAGTGCCCAATGACTAGCCGTCATATTTCACACATTCGGACTTCCCCGAACCATTTCTATGTACATCGGTCATGTCACTTGGCATACGATATGCACCAACTTATCTCTTCATGATTCTTATCTTCTCTGTAGTTCCTACTTAAGCCATGTAGCATCACTCGAACTTAATCTCACGGACCTCAACTCTCCCTCCTAGTCCTGGCCCCTTGTTGTTGACTGCCAATGTTCTCTAAGCCACCTGTATATCCAAAGACCAAGCAACCATTTCGAGCACAAGTTCTATCACTACTACAAAAAGAGTCATCACAGACGGTTTGGACTAGTCATTATAGGTGGTTTTCTTAACCGCCTGTATTTATGTGTCAGTAATAATCAGATGTTATCACAGACGGTTTGTGAGCCATTTGTGAAAAAGACAACATAGACAGTTTGTAACTAAAACCGTTTATGAAGAGAACTATTACAGACGGCTCCAGTTACCAACCGTCTGTGATTGGCGAGTATCACAAACGGTTGGTATATAGAACCGTTTGCGATTGGAGGAAGCTCTTGGCAGTGGAGAGACACATGGATAACCTTGCCGATCAAGCAGAATTGGCCGATTTTGAGGAAGCTTATCATGGCATCCTCTTTGAGATTATGGGCCATGCTAATGATAAGGACAATCTTCACGTCATTCGAGAACTCAGCGGCTAATCCTCCAACTCTAAAAGTTGAAGAAGAAGCATATGAAGCCCAGAAGACTAGGATATGGGAATCTCTTTTTTTAAGACTTGTAATAAATTTGCCTTGAATTTGACACTTGTCTCAGTAGCTTCTTTAGTTCATTATCAGAGAGGGTTTGTTATACTAACCGTCTGTGATGTCTCAATGATCACAGACGGTTCGTGTTAAGAACCGTCTGTGAAAGTTCACAGACGGTTATTAACGCGAACCGTCTGTGACGTCTCAATTATCACATACGGTTTGTGTTAAGAACTATCTATGAAAGTATCACAGAAGGTTACTAGAACAAACCGTATGTGATAGTTTAAGCATAGACGGTTCCATATGAACCGTCTGTGATATAGCCATCCAATATCGTCTCTTTTGTAGTAGTGTATGCACTTGACTGAACTTATTCAAAGCAATGCATCATGCAATTCAACATAACCAAACACCCGAACACATGTCGTGCATGCACTCAAAACACATCCCACCGATCCTTATCTCCTAGGACCAAATCTAAAACCAAAATGCACAATTTTATTACCAATTTGCCAAAAGTTGGTTCAACCACCATTACGAGACCGGTTAGATCGCTGATCGCTGGCACCATGCTGGTCAGACCGCCATGGTTTGGCTGGTCTGACCACTTAAGAGCACCAGAAAACACTCTTTATGGAATTTTAGTAAAACTCTATCTAGTTTTAGCTTCAGTTTCCATTTTCAGTATCTCCTAGTGCAAACACACCCCCAAACAAGCTTACAAACATGTTTGGTGTGCAATTTCAAAAAGCCCATACGCCCAGTCTAATTGCTTGCCTTATGGCGATCAGATCGCTAGCCACTGGCTGGTTAGACTGGCTTCTCCATGGTTATTAGATTGCTTGAAATCTGATAGCACAATCTAAAATCTAAATTTTCTGAAAACTTTTGCAAAAACCAACTTAACCGAAGTGCCAATTGTTCATCACAAACATATTCTAGACCTTCTCACATGGTCTCTCAAAATACATATTCTATACGAATTAGGCACTCCGAGTAATTCCCACATTAATCAGAGAAAGAAAACGATATAGCTATCCATCTGGTGGACCTGAGTTATAACGACATACAAAAAAGAATGAGTCTTTGTCAAAGTGAACTGAAAAAATACTAAAATTCAGAACAAAAAAATTATCAATTTTATTTCATTCAAACTTCAAAGTAAAATCCCTAAATATTTGATATGTCTTCAAAGTAAAATCCCTAAATATTTGATATGTGGAATAAAAATTCAATGAACATTAAAGTTTGATTTGTAAATGAATTCAACCTAAAACTGAAATTCAGAATAAAAATAAAAGAAAATTAGCAATTTGAATTCCAAATTAAAAAACAAAATAGCAAATTTTGGAATACAATTAAATGAAAATTAGAATGGTGTATGTCAATTCTTCAATTAAGGGGTATTTTCTTTCTTTTGTAGAACATGGATACGCTATTTATAATTGAAGTTACAGTTGGAATTTAAATTAGGTTTTTACACTCAATACTCTTTCGATATTCTAAAATTTTCAAAATTTTATCTTTTGAGATGGTGACTGAGAACGCTATCTAAGAAGCTATGTGATGCAAATGCACGGGTTGACAACTAGTCTATACTAATTGGAGGCTCATCTAGGAGCCCCATGTTAATTCTAAGTGGTAAAAAGATATAAATTCCAACTTTAATCAAAGAAAAAGAAAAAAGAAAAGAAATTCTCAGATTAATCAGAGAAAAAGCAACATCTCAATGGTTAAATTTTTACACAAGATCATGATCTACGGCTGTGATTAAATAGTGCACGGAGTTCATTTAAAAAATAATTTCTCCCTCAAAAATCAAACGTGTCTTTTTTGCAAGTCGGACTCTCTTTCTCTCTCTCTCTTTAAAACGTGATCCGTATGTCACAGGCACTGCTTAGGTGGCAAAATATGACTTGTACAATAATATATCGTGTTTCATATTGTAAACTTCAGACAACTGTAACTTTTTAACGAAGATTTATTGATGAGATATCAGCAACTTACAAAACAAGTCCATTTTATTGGCTGAAGACCCGATACACATAGATTCAATTCTTTTTCTATCCATCCTCCTAGAATTTGCATATATGGAGAAAAAAATTGATATCCTACCATATATGGAGTAAAATGAAATTTTGAAGTGGGAGTTATGATGTCTAAACACAGGAAAAAAAAGTCCACTATGGTCCTTAACTCTTTCGATCGTATAACTTTCATCCTCATGTGCAAAACCGGGTGGAACACATCCTCCACCTGGCAAAATCGGATGGGCTTTTTCCCAAAACATATAAAATACTGGAAGTAAATATTCAAAAGAAAGAAGTATGAAAAACATCCAAACATATGGAAATAGGAAAACGAATTCCAAAATATTATTTCTTTTAGAGTATATGGAGATGACACACACCACACCTATGCCAAAGACACGTGTGCGTGTTCACGTATGTACGCAATGAATTTTGTGGAGGCTATATGGCCTCATAAAGTGCAGACATGTGATTTCCCATGTGCCCTCTAATTATTTATTATTTTGGAGCACAAGGAGGACCCAGATCCCACTCAAACCACACACGTGTGCATGTTCACTACAAACACTAGGCGGAGGTTCAAAAAACTAGGACTTAAGATTTCCTAAAAAACCACATTCCTTCATTACTTTTTAATGATTTTTTAGGATATTTGTTGTCAAAATGTATAAAATTTGACCATCAATATATTTTAAACTTTTATATTGCAATTCTGTTAAGATATTTTAATATAATTTTATAAAAAGAATGAATAAAAGTCAACATCATTCTACAAAATAACACATGGAGTAGTATCCAAATAAACGTAAATTCAAACTTAGGAACTCCACAAAAAAGAGGAATCTAAAATATGTAAATTTGTAACTAAAATTTCAAAAATATGGTATATGCGTTATGGACTAAAATGAGAAGGTTTATATACTAAACATTAAAAATGAGAAGAAAACTTCAAAGTTTTGTATATTCAAAGTTAAATTTATAAAGATTATGAATAAAAAAATATATTGTTGAGAACTGGCAGCCCATGCGGATGCACGAGTTGATTACTAGTACATCCAAACAGGAAAGCGTCATGGTCGCCTCAGGCATCAACCCATAAAGAATTTGTTCTAAGGTTTTTATAATCTTTGATTGACCTTTCATAATACTCCCTAGTTCCTACCCCATGCTACAGGGCTCCTCCCGGTGGGGATGCCCTCCTATGTATCCCCGTCACAATTTAGCTATCGTTGGCAATTTCAGGCCCATCGAGGATTTTGCAAGGAACGGGGTCCCACTCCCACTCCACTAAGAGCCTAAATCTAAATGGTATTGATGTAATTTCATAAGTTTACCACATGGTTACTTAGAAACAAGTGAATTTATTAATGAGTAAATGTATTAATTCATGAGACGGTAGAATAATATTAAATAGGTTATATACTGCAGACTACAAAATGGCAAAATATAAACATGAAAATTTCCTAAAAAGAATGATGATGCAGACTATGGAGTTTTGTTATTACCTTCTGAAATTTTAACTTTAAACTCAAAGTGTATTAGAAGAAACAAAAAGGATAAGTTTGTTGTGAGTAGTAGCATGTGTCCATCTATGCTTTTTAGATATGTAGATGTAGTAATATCTACATGTATATGACCATATGTCAAGAGTAGAGTGGAGAACGGGGATAGGGAAGCATTCCCATCCCCATGCCTATATAAGGTAGTAAGATAAAATCTTACTATCCCTATTCTATAATAGAAGAATTCCCTATGGGTTGTTAGGGAACGAGGCCTCATTGCCATCTCTACCTGTGACTTTCTGTGAGCATGCGACAGCTTCCTCAGCGAGCGAGGACGGGAGCGTGTGCCCACGATGGCAGCACGGCGAGGCGACCTCACAGAGAAGGGAAGGAGAGGTCCATGGGGCCGGTGTGCTCGCGTGGAAGAAGTGCATGCGACGAGCTCGCGTGTGAATTGGGAAGGAGAAAATGGGATCATATGAAAGGGAAGAAGAAAACGACGACACGATAACTTTTTTCTGACGGACGCCCACTCGACTCGCAGTGCTCAATGGACGATGGATGTGGGCATCCGCGTGATGAGTTTCCCACAGACGTCCGTGAATTAGCTTAACATCAACGTATACGTGTGTATATTATTTTTTAGTAGACACGTCCATCTCACCTTTCGTTGATGCGAAGAGAGAACGTACCTAGTAATTGTTTTTGTTCTGCTATGTCTCTCCATATGTAGTGGGAGCCTTCCTATATATGTTACGCCGCGAGTGAGATTTATTATATTTGTTGGTGGCTGAACATATTGCAAGTTGCTTGTCAATAGTATAGCAAATCTCTTTTTCTATACATAAGAGTTTTTTCAACAGTGTAGCTAGTCACAAGCTATGTTGTTTCGTTTTCACTTTGCTTAGTTTGACACAAAGAGCCCATTTGCAGGGATGACAAAAATGGTACTGGAATGGAAATTGAAATGGAAGGAGGACTTTACAGAACAAGCGGACCAAAACGGGAGCACACCTCTCCACTTTGCTGCAGCACTTTTACGGATTGGTGTAGGTGTATGCCGCTTGATCTTCCAGCGGAGGTTTCCTTGGTTTTCCATCGTTTGGAATGAAAACATTCCAATCAACCAATTGCTGCGGGCTAACCCAGCTCCACTGTATCAGCCAGACTACAAAGGTTTGTTCCCCATACACGTCGCTGCCTCCTCAGATGCGCATTTGACCGCAATCAAATTCATCAATGAATCTTCTGATATCGCTGGCTTGCGCGATGCCAAGGGAAGGACGTTCCTTCATGTTGCTGTCGAAATGAAAAAATGGAATATAGTAGCGTATGCTTGCCAAACTCCCAAGTTGGCGTGGATTTTGAATATGCAAGATGATGATGGGAACACCGCGCTGCACTTAGCAGTACAGACTAGGGTCCTACCAATTTTTTGTTCTCTGCTGAAGAACAGGGGAGTGCACTTGAATTTAACAAATAACAATGGGGAAACTCCTCTAGATCTGTCACGGAGAAAGATTCCTTCTGGATATTTCTATGATTGGGTAATGCACTTTTCTCCTTTTGGTATTAGGCTTGTTCCCTTGAAAGCCCTATGTTGAACTTCACGTTTGTTTTTGCAGAACCCTGAAGACTTGATATGTAGAGCTTTAACATTTTGTCACGCTAGGCATGGCAATCTTCGGTTTGATCATTTTCAAGAGCAATGCATTCCTCAACAGAAACCGGAGGATGAAGTGAAGGAATCGGACAAACTGACAAGTTCAACACAAACTCTGGGCATTGGGTCCGTGCTAATTGCAACTGTCACGTTTGGAGCAACTTTTGCCCTACCTGGAGGATATAAAGCTGATGATCACTATAACGGAGGCACACCAACACTTGCTGGAAGCTATTTTTTTGATGCATTCATCACGGCCAACACAATAGCATTCATTTGCTCCGCTTTAGCTACGATCAGTCTCATGTACTCTGGAATGGCTATGGTTGATTTGCCCATCCGGCGTTGGCACTTCAACATAGCACTGATTTTCGCGTTCAGTTCGGTCACAAGTTTGGCTGCTGCCTTTGCGTTCGGCGTGTATCTGGTTCTGGCTCCAGTTGCTCATATGACTGCGATTGCAATTTGCGCATCGGCGACTGTTGTATCTCTCTTCGGTTACGCGCAACCTTTGAAAGGCGTTGCTGTAGCAAAAGCGTTACGTCTTAGGCTCGGGAATCGGACATTTCTAGCGTTTGCAAGAGTTATCTTCGTTCGAACACTACTGATATACTGGCCCATGGTAGTAATCTTCAGTTGGGCAGCAATTTCGACTAAATATGGGCACAGATGACTCGGATCAGTGGCGTAGGAGATGTCGCCAATTGGATACAGATACATTAGTAACTTGCCATTTATTTACATGATTTTTATCCAGAATGGTTGCTCCGAAAGATTTGGTGCGTCGTCTGTTGTACTCGAACATTGTTATTTTATTTTTCCAAAAGGACAAACTATTGTTATTACATAACTAGCAAAATGGCTGGCACAAGTGCACGGCTAGTAATTTGTCCTTCAGTATTTATTGAAGTTTGTTCCGATATTGATTTATGTGAAAAAATCTCTTATGAATTCACTATTACAGTTTATTTCCTACTTAATGTATCTTTCATCTCAAAATAAGTCAACGGCCCTTTATTATTTGTATGCACATGTTGATAACGATAGCTGCGAGGCTATGCTCAATAGAAAATTATAATAAATGTATAAAAGGTAATGTCGTTGGCGTAATTTATGTAGGAATAGATTTCAGTATCATTTCCAGTATGTGAAAGTTGCGTGCTTATATTATTCGAGTGGAATAGGATTTACGAGAAAAACATCATATTACTTTTTCTGTAGCAGTGATATTCTCATAACATGGTATTTAAGTACCTTGCAGATAATATGGTAATTAGATACTCAATTTTTGCATTTCTTTGTATATTTCATTATTTCGCTTACCACCAAACCCACCAATTGTGTACTGAGCATATATCCTCTCTTATAATCGTTATAGCTAATTTGGTGTACTTGCACACTATTGTGATGTATATATATTGTGGTATGAGTATATTCGGTGTACCTACACACTACTATGATGTATATGTGATAAGATGTACAATACATGATACTTTGATAATCATACTCTTTAACTTCTACACATATGCTCTCTTCATTCACAAATACATGTGGCTTTAGCATGGACACGGTCTCTAAAATACAATTTTAACCAATAATTTTTATTGTATTATATTTATAAAATCCAATGAAGTAATATTATAAAAGAACTTTTGGAGATAAATCTATGCATATGATTTTCATCTAAATATTTGTACGACCGGAAAGACAACAGAGGGGGTGAATGGTGCCGATTAAAACTTCTCGCAAGTATTCTAGATCCTTTTCTCAAATAAGAGTTACGGAGAATCTAATCCTATGCCAAAAAAAGGCAAAACACTCAAGAATTTATCTATCAGAATTTTCTAAATTTGCTACTCTTAGCTTTCAATGATTTAAAATTAAATTTTAATGCATAAGTAGATTAAATTAACAATGTTTGGAGAATATTCATGTTCATTTGTTGCCCCAACCGACCGGGTTGCACTTGATATGTTGCCATACAAATGGATAGACAAAAAAATAGCAGGTAGAAATAGTTGGATCAAGAAATTATTCGGAGAAGCCAAAAAGAGCAAAAACTAGGTATTTTCATAAATTTGTCATGTAAGTGGCTAGATGTGTGGAGATTGGATTTTAGAGATTATCTCCATCTCTTACAAGTTCTTGGCACAACAAGATCACAAGGGGGGGAGAGAGAGAGGAGGAAAAATCAACCAAATCAAGAGCAAATCAATCAACACAAGAAAAATTCATAGAGATAAACAAAGATTGATGTATTGATACTTGAGGATGAATATTTTACAGCCATTTTACTTGGAGGACACAAGAGAACATTGCAGTACTCAACTTCTTTCAAATCCTAACCCTAGAACTCATGAACACTTGGTCTCAAGAGAGGATGGATGGACGGTTAACTACAAATCTCCATCCCAACCCATTAAATAAATGGGCTAGATAGCCCTATCTGACCCTTAGTGGATATCATCTACTTAGCACAATGGAGGAACCCGATAACCTCACACACATGGATTTTAATTCACATGCTACTCTTATACATACTTTTTAAAGTGCATAAGCCCGAATCCGCTAAATCCTTAGCCTTGATCTAACTTGATCTTCTTAGTTTCTCCTTAACCATAACCGCTCTCTTAAGCATCGTGCTTTTGCTACAAGGTAGTTTTCGGTATTTTGGTCAAACTACCAAAATACCCTTTTTTGATCCAGTCATCTCCTTCTATTGCAAACAATCATCATACTTACCACGTGTAAGTGTACCACTGGCTTGCCATGAGTTGGCAAGTCTCTCTCATTTTGATACCACCGAACTATCCCTCACTTGCATCGATCAAGCCATATTGTGCAACCCACTATTTGAAATTCCCATCAACATATCCCGTCTTTCTCATACTATGCTTGAGCTCAATTATCTCACATAGTATCTTTGATCATTTTTGGCGTTGGCTCCTCTATAAACGTAGTCTCGATCCTTTCCGTTGATCATGGTTGATTTCAATTGATCCTATACATCCAAAAACAAAGAATCATTTTCGGATACAAGTTATTCACAACTTGATCCACGTTAGTTAAAACATACATCATGCCACACATATGTACTGACTTAGGTCAAACCAAATTATCCCATGACTTAAATTTCTAAAAACATCAATTTTTGCAAGCTGCTCAGAAAAATCTTTAAATTTGTAAATTCGAAATTTCTATTCCTCCAAAATAACAATAATTCTTCATAATAAAATCATAGTCCTTCTTACGTGGTCCTTCATCCTGTGACTTTCTACAAGCATGCGGTAGCTTCTAGCTTCTTCACAGAGCGTGGAGGGGAGCGTGTGCCCATGATGGCTGCACGGCTAGGCGACCTCACAGAGAAGGGAAGGAGAGGTCCATGGGAGGAGAAAAAGGGATCCTATGAAAGGGAAGGAGAACAAAACGATGACACGATTACTTTTTTTCTGACGGACACCCACTCGGCTTTAATCCGACGGACACCATGCTCGCTCCCGCTGAATGGACAATGGATGTGGGCATCGTTGAATTAGCTTAACATCAACGTATGAGTGTGTATTATTCTTTAGTTGACATGTCCATCGCACCTTTCATTGATGCGAAGAGAGAACGTACCTGGTAATTGTTTTTGTACGCTACTGCATTGTTCTGCCATGTCTCTCCAAATGTAGTGGAAGCCTTACTATATGTTACGCCGCGAGTGAGATTTATTACATATGATGGTGACCGAACACATTGCAAGTTGCTTGTCAATATTGTAGCAAGTCTCTTTTTCTATACATAGTTATTTCCATAGTGTAGCTAGTCACAAACTAGGTTGTTTCATATTCACTTTGCTTAGTTTTGACACAAAGAGCCCATTTGCAGAGATGACGGAAATGCTACTGAAATGGGAATGGAAGGAGGACCTTACAGAACAAGCGGACCAAAACGGGAGCACGCCCTTCCACTTTGCTGCATCACTTTCACCTCAAGTTCCAGGGATTGGTGGAGGTTAACGCGTCTTGATATTCCAGCGGAGGTTTCCTTGGTTTTCCTTCGTTCGGTATCCAGAGATTGGTGGAGGTCAACGCGTCTTGATCTTCCAGCGGTGGTTTCCTTGGTTTTCCTTGTTCTGGATCCAGTCGACCAATTGCTGCAGATTAACCCAGCTCCACTGTATCAGCCAGACTACATAGGTTTGTTCCCCATACACGTCGCTGCCTCCTCAGGTGCGCATTTGACTGCAATCCGATTCATCAATGAATCTCCTAACATCGCTGGCTTGCGCGATGCCAAGGGAAGGACTTTCCTTCATGTTGCTGTCGAAATGAAAAATCGGAATATAGTAGCGTATGCTTGCCAAACTCGCAAGTTGGTGTGGATTTTGAATATGCAAAATATTGATGGAACACCGCACTGCACTTAGCAGTACAGACTGGGGTCCTACCAATTTTTTGTTCTCTACTGAAGAACAGGCACTACTACAGAAAAGCTAATAGTAGACGGCAAATCACAGACGGTTTTGTGAAACCGTCTGTAATGTAAACTATTACAGACGGTTTTAATTTGAAGGCCGTCTGTGGTATTTGTGGCGGGAAAAAGGAGTATCACAGACGGTTCTTACTGCTGAACCGTCTGTGATACTGGAATATCACAGACGGTTTTTATTAAAAACCGTCTGTGTTATGTCGACTATCACAGCCAGTTGTTGTTAAGAACCGTCTGGGAATGTTCACAGACGGTTTTTCACAAAAACCGGTTGTGATGTCCCTTTGTTTGTCATATTCTAGATCAGAGGTTAATATATAAGTACACATTGCTTCTAATAACTTAACTACAGAACTACTGAGACAAGAGGTCATAAATTAAAGGCAAATTTATTAATTTCAATTAGAGGCAAATTTATTACAAAAGTCACACAGGTAAAGAGTTTCCCAAATTGTATTCTTTTGGGCTTCGTAAGCTTCTTCTTCAACTTGGGGACTTGGAGGATCAGCCGCTAAATTCTCGAACGCCGTTAAGATTGCCCTTGTCCTCAGCACTTCCTCGTGCAGCCTGGGCAAATGATCAGCAGCATCCATAATGTCGTACAGGATAGCATGAAAAGATTCCTCAGAATCTGCCGTTTCTGCTTGATCGGCAAGGCTATCCATCAGTCTCTGCAATGCGTGTAGAGCTTCTTCCGCATTGCGCACATTGTGGAGAAGAACCAGGGTGAGGGCTGTTTCCCTTTCTTGAGCAGCAGCGAGACGCCTCCGTCGACGGCGGAGGATCAGGTCAAGCTGACGGATGCAAGAAAGTCGGGGAAGGAGAGCAGGGCGGGTGCGGAGAAGCTGCTCCAGATGCAAATTGCTGGCCGCCTGTGTAAGGTTCTGGCCGAACAATTCGTGATGAACAGATGAGAGGAAGGAGATGATCACAAGAACAGTAGTAGAAGCCATGTTGTATTAATTGTATATTGTATTATACGTACGTAGAAGCTAGCTAGAGACCTGGATTAGGAGCGCATATTTAACCTTTAGCACAAACGGTTCGTATACCCAAACATGAATGATATAAACGCTTCGTATAATGATCGAGAGACGTTAATTAGACGATCGAAACACGAAGCGTTCTGGCATCGAAACACGCGCGAAGCGTTCTGGTATGAAGCTTATCACAGACGGTTTTTTATAAAAAACCGTCTGTGATAATTTATTATCACAGACGGTTTTTAATTAAAAACCGTCTGTGATAATGACTAAGGCATTTATTGCGCTGCTCAGACCGCATCGTCTTCATTTCGATCCAGATCTAGCCACCGCTGCGCACTTTTTCACTCGGGAGGAAGCTAGAGCGATTTCAGGCCAGTTAATTTGGTGGGAAGAGGCGGAGATTGAGCTTTGAATTAAGATTCAGACTTTTCTGGTTGCTGTAGATATGGTTAGTAATGAAATTTATTTATTTTTAATTGCATTACAATTTAGGTGTAAGTAATCCATGAGTGGTTATTGAAGATGGTTAATTAATTTGCAAAATTGTTGGTTATATAATAGCTATTGTGTTTGTAATATGAATTGAGCTAGGAAATTAAGTCTCAATATAATAAATGTGGCCGGTATATATGTAGTTATAATTAGTTATTCTAGATTTTAATACTAAGTTGTTATATATGTACGTAACGTAGGACCGAAGTTGGATGTATGCCGCGAGCCGTGTGAGTGAAGAGTACATTAATGGCGTTTCTGCTTTTATAAGAGCCGCCGAGGAGGATATGTTGAATAAGGGGGTGGAATATATGTGCTGTCCATGCACTGACTGCGAGAATTTGAAGATGTTTAAGAACCGAGGGCAAATTGAAGCGCACTTGATTCGGAGGGGTTTCAAAAAGGATTATACGTGTTGGACCAGTCATGGCGAAGTGAATGATCATATGCCGCCGGATGACATCGCCGGTGAAGTGAATGATATGCCCCCGGATGACATCGCAGGTGAAGTGAATGACATGCCGCCGGCTGATGTCGATTGTGGCTCGGATTCGGATAGGTTGCACGATGATAATCTGGATCAGATAATCGGATATCGGATAATCACATACGGTTTTTAATGAAAAACCGTCTGTGATATCGCATAATCACAGACGGTTCAAAAACTGTCTGTGATAACTTGGATTATCACTGACCCATAATTTCAGACGGTTCAGAAAACCGTCTGTGATGACGTTTCTGAACCGTCTGTAATGTGGATTTCTGTAGTAGTGAGGGGACTAGGGGAGTGCACTTGAATATAACAAATGACAATGGGGAAACTCCTCTAGATCTGTCACGGAGTAAGATTCCTGCTGGATTTTTCTATGCATGGGTAATACACTTTTCTCCTTTTGGTATTAGGTTTTTTCCCCTTGGAAGCCCTATGTTGAACTCGTTTGTTTTTGCAGGGCCCTGGAAACTTGACAAATAAAGCTTTAAAAATTTGTCACGGTAGGCATGGCAATCTTCGGGTTGATCACTTTCAAGAGCAATACATTCCTCAACTGAAACCAGAGGATGAAGTCAAGGAATCGGACAAACTGACAAGTTCAACACAAACTCTGGGCATTGGGTCCGTGCTAATTGTAACTGTCACGTTTGGAGTAACTTTTGCCCTACCTGGAGGATATAAAGCTGATGGTCACTATAACGGTGGCACACCAACACTTGCTGGAAGCTATTTTTTTGATGCATTCATGATGGCCAACACAATAGCATTCATTTGCTCCGCTTCAGCTACGATCAGTCTCATGTACTCTGGAATGGCTATGATTGACGGTCATGCTTGTAATATAGACGGTTACGCTTCTAAAATCATATGTGATAATTATAATTTTATAGTAGTGGATATTTTCATAGTATGGTATTTGAGTACCTCGCAGTTAATATGTTAATTAGATACTCTTTTTTTTTTTTGCATTCTTCGTATATTTCACTACTTCGCTTACCATCAGCTTACCAATTGTGTACTGAGAATATATCCTCTCTTGTAATTGTTATAGCTAATTTGGTGTACTTGCACAGTATTGTGATGTATACTGTCATATGAGTATAGTCGGTGTACCTACACACTACTATGACGTATCACTACTACAGAAATTCACATTACAGACGGTTCAGAAACGTCATCACAGACGGTTTTCTGAACCGTCTGAAATTATGGGTCAGTGATAATCCAAGTTATCACAGACGGTTTTCGAACCGTCTGTGATTATGCGATATCACAGACGGTTTTTTTATTAAAAACCGTCTGTGATTATCCGATATCACAGACGGTTTTTATAAAAAACCGTCTGTGATATCGGATAATCACAGACGGTTTTTAATAAAAAACCGTCTGTGATATCGCATAATCACAGACGGTTTTTAATAAAAAACCGTCTGTGATATCGCATATTCACAGACGGTTTTTAATGAAAAACCGTCTGTGATACTCCTCCACCCCAGCAGAATCTATTTCTGTTTATAGCTAGCCTCAGGAAATGCTAGCCATGCCCTCTGAAACAAGCAGATAATCACAGACAAAAAACATACAATTCACACATCTCATTTCCTTTCAGATACATTTCACAGACATAAAACATCACATTGACATCGCACTTCATTTCACAAACATAAAGCATGCATCTATTTCGCAAATCGATTAATTGAATTGAAATGTCCATTAACACATGTCATTTACAAAAGATGTGCACTGCATTTGCACTTAGTGATAAGATCAATAAGAAATCATGGTGCGCAGTAGAACTGTCCTCCTGGCGTTATGACTTGAGTCAGCAAAAAGTACGCCAACTCTCCTCGAATCCCTCCAAGAACAGGCTGTTTCAATGCAGTTGACGAGATGGACGCAGCCTGTCGATAGGAATATCAATGTGCGTATATATATAACGTGTTAAGTATGAAGTAATTATGAGAAGAGTGACAAACCTTGCGATTGGTGAGCCTCGAGGAATCGAGGAGTAGTTCCATATGTTGGCAAACGTAGTATCCACATGTGTTGCCCGGCTCCTGCTGGTGACACTGCAAAAAATGGAATGTGTTAGTTCAAGAGGCATTAGTACCAACTGTTGCATAGGATTAATTAATGTGAAATAGCGAATACCTTAAAATCTCGAACATGTGTCAGCAAGCCTTTGGCCCCGCGCTTCGAGTCACCTCCCTTTTCAATGTAGGTGGCAAACGCCCTACGTAATTCGAAAAAGTTAACCTTAATCATTCGGAAGGAAAGAAAGTACAATGTAGATATGTATGGAGAATATGTGCTTACCTATCGATTACTTGGCTGAGAACTGTGAAGTCCATTTTATTCTTACTTAGGGAATCAAGGTAAAATACCTTGTTCCATTTTGGTACAATTACTACTAAAATCCAATGAAAGTTTTGAAGGAAGGGCATAAGTACATAATCCTTCTTGACGCAACCCAGCAGTCCTGCTGCAATGTACCTCTCGACGAGGGGTGTATCGTGGTCAATGGTTTGCTTGGCGACCAATTGTGGGTCGAAGAAACCAACTGATAAGTTGGATGATCTAGCTTTAATCAGCATGTGTCTATATATATACACACGAAAGCAAAAAATTAGATATGGCATTTATCGGTATGACATTAACGGAGACTGTGATTGTACACACTTACAGCGTCCAGCATCGAAGGATTGAGACGTCAAGAGCGTTGAACGTGAACAGATCGAATAAATCCTCAAAGGCGACCACGAACATACACTCTTGAAGACTGTGGTGTAAATCATCCGACGTGAATTTGACAGTGATACTTGAGGTCCGTTCTCCCTCTGGCTTATTGGACTGCTGCATATACCACATGTGCAATTGCGTGCAACTATATGGTAGCTTTTCGAGGTATTTTTCCTCGAGCAACGGCTGACCAAGCACGAATTTGCGGGCCAAAGGTTGGTACGAAATATCATCATTGGTCTTCTTTGCTTTGCCCTTGCTGCTTCGGCTATAGGCCGACTTAACGGCAGTCGGCAGCAGCGGTGCAAGTTGCTCTGGCGAGAATAGGACCCGTGGAGATAGCACCGGTGCAGTATCCGGTGGTGGAACCGACTGGTCTTGTAATGGAGATGGCACCAGTGCAAGTTGCTCTGGCGAGAGTATGACCAGTGGAGATAGCACCGGTGCAGTATCCGGTGGTGGAACCGACTGGTGTTGTAATGGAGATGGAACCAGTGCATGTTGCTCTGGTCCTGCCACCGGTGAAGAAGACTCTAGGGAGATGTCGCTTTTGGGCCACTGGATGAATGTTCCGATGGCCTGTCCTAGAGTCATGATCTCGTCGTTGGGGGGCTTCGGTAGCGGGACCACCTCAAAATTGACATGCACACCATCCACATTAACTTTTGCGAAGCCTGGCGCTAAAGCTTGACCGTGCACCATGACCCCGATACCAGACGAATATGCCTGGCCCCAAGCAGCGTACAAGGGAACGGAGTCATATCTCACTTGGAGCTTGCAATTCGTAGGCTCCTACATAACGATACAAAATTAGCTACTCGAATAGGCCTACCAATGGAGCAAGCATTCGAGAGGTAATAATTATTACCTGGATGTCGTCCACAGGAAATTTGGACTGGATTTGCGTCGGATTGGACGCGCAGCTACTCGGACGGTTGTGCGGGCTAGCTAGCGCAGCAGCGGCGGTGGCGGCCTGCTGACTTTCTGTCTGTTTCCGCACCTCATCTCTGATTATATCAGCCATCGAACCCAGTAGCTCCTCTTTAAGAGATGCCTTGATCTCTTCTCGTAGCTGTGCGTCACGCTCGCCTTTGTTTCTCTTCCTGCGCCGATACATGTCGGAGTCATCTTGGAAACCATGTTTCCATGGAACGTAAAGCCCAAGGCCTCTCGTACGGCCCGGGTGCTCCTTGTTCCCCAGGGCCACGGAGAGCATATCATTCTCCCTTGTTCCCTGGAATGATCCCTCCGTAGATTGAAAACTCAGCTCTTCCTGCAAGAGCACGACATGTCATTTCAATTCGTACGAAGTTGTGGAGTAATTACAAGCTACGTAGTTCGATCGATATCTTACCAGGCGCTGGGACACTTGCTGGTCTGCAGGGTTTCGAAAGGAAACTTCCCCCGATGTCATTGTAGATGACCTTGCTCTAAGCCAATTTCGAGCGCGGTCATCCGGGATATTGGAAAACGGCGGGGCGATGTCCTCTGCAGCTGCCAGCTCATCCTCCAACCTCCATTGCGGGATTTTACCCGCATACCCAGCTGTGCCAAGTCTGTGGGGGTGCGTGTTTTTTGCCTGGAGGGCCTTGTGCGCCAAACTTGTACTTTTGAACTCTTCGGTCGTTTTCATCGCCTTGAACTCTTCCCATTGTGGTTCCAGGAATGGGTATGTAGTCAAAGGCGTTTCGTCCGTCTCCACGTATTTCTTGACAAGCGTGCTCTTGAAGTTCTTCCATGCTTTGCACGCCGCTTGGTAGGTTTGTCGTTCCACAGCGTGTAAGTGTTCTTCTGGGAACTCGAACGATGCCAAAATTTCGGTCCACAGCTCACGTTTCCGAGTGTCAGGCACGTTCTTCCACGAATTGTATGTGATCTCAATTCGTTGTCGTGCAACTATTCCGACCATGGTTCGGAATGCGTTTACCGCTTGCTTAGGAAGGATAGGGACCCCAGCTGCGTTTACCGCTGTGATGGTCTGTCGGCTCTGAGGCTTCTTTGATATCCCTCTTCCTTGGCGTCTTGATGTTGGAGTGGACGCCTCCGGCGATGATGCTGAAGAATGCGCGGGTGACATGTTGCTCATTTTGTGGGTCTATTAAGGTAAGATGAGAATGTAATCATATTGAATTGGAAGAGAGGAGTAGAGGGGAGGGGGAGAAGGGAGGGGGTGATATGGACATAGAGAGGGGGTGATGTGCCTATCTTAGCACCTACTTTAGTTGCTAATACTATAAACCAAATAATAGAATCAATAACAGTCTCAACATGAATATGTGCTCTCAAATTGTAGGGTTGCACAAGATTAATCTTGGCCGTCCCGCTACTAAATCATATACTCTTCCTTGATTGGTTATGCCAAATAATGAATTCAGTCTTTTGAGCTCTAGATACAAACTCTACAATCTCAAGATCAAGATATATTCAGCATGCATATATTCAGACAGGAATATATGGAAGATTGTATATAACAGATAACAGCTATTAGAGCTCAAAGACCGAATGAACCAATCTATTAGAGCTCAATTTAATAACATGCCATAACTGTAAATCCCACAGGCAATCTCAGTATATGGAAGATTGTATATAACAGCTATTAGAGCTCAAAGACCGAATGAACCAATCTCAGTATATGAATTTATCATCATCGAGCAACTGTAAATCCCACAGGCAATCTCAGTATATGGAAGATTGTATATAACAGCTATTAGAGCTCAAAGACCGAATGAACCAATCTCAGTATATGAATTTATCATCATCGAGCAACTGTAAATCCCACAGGCATCAGTATGAAGTATCAAGCATCAACCCTAACACTCAGTATGAAGTATCAAGCATCAACCCTAAACCCTAACAGTAAGCATGAAGCTCGGGGAGGGATTTGATGACCTTAGGGTTTTGGTGACGGAGGAGGAGGCGGCGGCGACGCAGGAGGAGGAGGCCCCGGGCTCGGGGAGGCGGCTGCGACGACGGAGGAGGAGGAGGAGGCGGCGGCGACGCAGGAGGAGGAGGCCCCGGGCTCGGGGAGGCGGCCGGCGACGACGGAGGAGGAGGAGGAGGCGGCGGCGACGCAGGAGGAGGAGGCCCCGGGCTCGGGGAGGCGGCAGCGACGACGGGCTCGGGGAGGCGGCCGGCGACGACGGAGGAGGAGGCGGCGGCGACGCAGGAGGAGGAGGCCCCGGGCTCGAGTGAGGCGGCCGGCGAGGGCTCGGGGGAGGCAGATCGGGATTTAGATATTAGAATAACTGCATAATACACGGAAAACCCTAGACACGGGTATATATAGTGGATTATTACAGACGGTTCTAAACTTAGAACCGTCTGGGATATGAATATCACAGACGGTTCTAAGTTTAGAACCGTCTGTAATAAGCATACTATCTCAGATGGTTCTACGTTTAGAACCGTCTGAGATAGTAGGCTTATCACAGACGGTTCTAAACTTAGAACCGTCTGTGATATTATCACAGACGGTTCTAAACTTAGAACCGTCTGTGATATTCATATCACAGACGGTTCTAAGTTTAGAACCGTCTGTGATAAGACTGTGCCCAACTGTAGTCATTCATAATCAACAGCCAACCATCTGCATTCATGATCAACTACCTACCAGCTGCATTCATTTACACATTTTATCAGTCTGCATTCATTTTTGTCACACATTTTCACATACACATCTGAAAATTGACTACATCACACATTTTCACATATACATCTCAAAATTGACTACATCACACATTTTCACATATACATCTCAAAAAAATTGACTACATCACACATTTTCACATATACATCTCAAAATTGACTACATCACACATTTTCACATATACATCTCAAAATTGACTACATCACACATTTTCACATATACATCTCAAAATTGACTACATCACACATTTTCACATATACATCTCAAAATTGACTACATCACACATTTTCACATATACATCTCAAAATTGACTACATGGCGTTTCTTATTTGCCGGGTCGGTTACATAGAAAACTTGAAAAACTTGATTGGCGAGTACGAATGGTTCGTCTTTGTACCCGACACGTTGGAGGTCCACGGTCGTGACACCGTACTTGTCAACCTTCACCTGTGGGAGATGCACCCAACGGCAGCGAAATAAGGGGATTTTGAAAACCACATAGTCGAGCTCCCAAATCTCTTCTATGAAGCCATAGTACGAGTTTCTCGACCCATCGGTACTGAATGCATCTATGCGGACACCGCTGTTCTGGTTAGTGCTCTTGACATCCTGAGACTGCGTATAGAATGTGTACCCATTTATGTCATATCCTTGCCATGTCACAACTGTAAATGTCGGCCCTTTTGCCAACCATGTCAGCGTCTCACTCGGCGAGCTCCTAGCGATTTGCTCCTTCAACCATTGGTTGAACCAACGGTTGTGTTGCCTCATGATCCAAACATCCGGCCGCTCCGGATTCTGTTGCCGAAGCACATCCTTGTGCTGGTCCACATAAGGGGTCACTTCAGTCATGTGTTGCAACACCGTGAAATGGGCTTGAGTATACGTGTCCATATCTGGAGTGATTGCTTTCCTTCCGATAGTTCCGAGACCCTTCAGCCTCCCCTCATGACGAGATTGAGGGACACCTATCGGTTGAATCTGAGCCATATAATCGACACAAAACTCAATGACCTCTTCGCTTGCATAACCTTCGACGATGCTGCCCTCCGGCCGAGAACGATTCCGTACGTAGGACTTGAGAATTCCCATGAACCTCTCAAATGGGTACATGCTACGTAGGAATACGGGCCCGCACATTTTTATCTCCCACACAACGTGAACAATGAGATGGACCATGATATCGAAAAACGAAGGAGGGAAATACATTTCAAGGTGACATAGAGTCATCACCACCTCGTCCTGCAGAGCATCTAGTCCTTCGGGATCGATGACCTTCTGAGCAATTGTGTTAAAGAAATAACATAGCCTCATGATTGTCTCTCGGACTTTGATCGGCAAAATATTTCTAATTGCAATAGGGAGCATCTGTGTCATCAGCACATGACAATCATGAGACTTCATGCCATTTAACTTCAAATCTTGCATCGAAACAAGTTTCTTCACGTTGCCGGAGTAACCAGACGGAACTTTGACACCATGCAAGCACTGGCACAGTTCTGTTTTCTCAGCCTTGGACAGAGTGTAACACGCAGGGGGAAGGTACGTTCGTCCATTATCAGTGTGTGTCGGTGCTAACTCAGGCCTGATGTCCATGTCAGCCAAGTCAAGCCGTGCGTTGACGCCGTCCTTTGTTTTATCACGGATGTTCAGTAAGAGACCAATCAAGCTGTCACACACATTCTTTTCTACGTGCATGACGTCGATGCAGTGCCGAACATCTAGGTACTCCCAATAAGGTAAGTCCCAAAATATTGATCTCTTCTTCCAGGTGTTCTTCTCATGAGCCCTCAATTTACGTCCCTTTCCGAGGACAACATCTAAATCCTTAACCATATCATAAACCTCGTGTCCCCTTAAATGCCTTGGAGCTGAACCGTCTTCCTTCTCTCCGTCAAATTGTTGCTTCATCTTGCGGTATGGGTGAGCCCTCCGAAGGAACCGGCGGTGACACATGTAGACGGTTTTGCGTGAGTGTCTCAGCCACACACTCTCGGTACCATCTAAACAGTGAGTACAAGCTTTGGCACCTTTTGTACTATGGCCTGATAGGTTACCAAGGGCAGGATAATCATTTATGGTGCAGAACAATAAGGAGCGCAGAGTGAAGTTCTCTCGTTTGTATGCATCCCATACCTGTACCCCTTCGTTCCACAGTACTTTTAGATCTTCCACCAACGGTGCTAGGAACACATCGATATCATTCCCAGGTTGTTTTGGCCCTTGAATAAGTATCGACAGCAAAATGTACTTTCGCTTCATACACAACCAAGGAGGAAAGTTATAGATGCAGAGAGTCACGGGCCATGTGCTGTGTCGGCTGCTCATGCTACTGAAAGGATTCATTCCATCTGTACTCAGTCCAAACCTTATATTCCTTGGTTCTGCACCGAACTCTGCAAAACTCCTATCGATGTTTCTCCACTGCGCGGAATCAGCAAGGTGTCTTATCATTCCATCCTTCTTGCGCTCCTCCGAGTGCCAACGCAGCAGTTTTGCCTCCTTTGGATTTGCAAAAAACCTTTTCAAACGGGGAATTATAGGAAAATACCATGCCACCTTAGCAGGAGGTCCTTTCTTCGCCTCTGTTCCCTCGCCATCATCTGATTGATTGTTACGTTTGTATCGGGATGCATTGCACACCGGACATACATGCATGTTTGCATACTCTTTACGGTAGAGGATACAGTCGTTCGGGCATGCATGTATTCTTTCTACTTCCATTCCCAACGGACAAAGAACCTTCTTGGCTTTATACGTGGTTTTAGGCAACTCATTTCCCTCCGGAAGCATGTCCGCTAAAAGACCTAGCAGCGCCGTGAAACTCTTGTCGGACCAACCGTTGCTTGCCTTCAATTTCAACATTTCAAGCACGGCCGACAACCTCGTGTACTTGCAGCTCGTGTACAAAGGTTTCTCTGAGTCCTCCATCAAGCCACGGAATTTAACATAGTCTCTCTCATCATAGTTCTCTTCTACATCGCGAAGCATCTGATTCAGATTATCATCGTGCAACCTATCCGAATCCGAGCCACAATCGATATCAACCGGCGGCATGTCATTCACTTCACCGGCGATGTCATCCGGGGGCATATCATTCACTTCGCCGGCGATGTCATCCGGGGGCATATCATTCACTTCACCGACGATGTCATCCGGCGGCATATGATCATTCACTTCGCCATGACTGGTCCAACACGTATAATCTTTTTTGAAACCCCTCCGAATCAAGTGCGCTACAATTTGCCCTCGGTTCTTAAACATCTTCAAATTCTCGCAGTCAGTGCATGGACAGCACATATATTCCACCCCCTTATTCAACATATCCTCCTCGGCGGCTCTTATAAAAGCAGAAACGCCATTAATGTACTCTTCACTCACACGGCTCGCGGCATACATCCAGCTTCGGTCCTACGTTACGTACATATATAACAACTTAGTATTAAAATCTAGATTAACTAATTATAACTACATATATACGGGCCACATTTATTATATTGAGACTTAATTTGCTAGCTCAATTCATATTACAAACACAACAGCTATTATATAACCAACAATTTTGCAAATTAACCATCTTCAATAACCACTAATGGATTACTTAGACCTAAATTGTAATGCAATTAAAGAAAACATAAATTACATTACTAACCATATCTAGAGCAACCAGGAAAGACTGAATATTCAAAGCTCAATCTCTGCCTCTTCCCACCAAATTAACTGGCCTGAAATCGCCTAGCTTCCTCCCGAGTGAAAAAGTGCGCAGCGGTAGATAGATCTGGATCGAAATGAAGACAGATGCGGTCTGAGCAGCGCAATAAATGCCTTAGCCATTATCACAGACGGTTTTTAACTAAAAACCGTCTGTGAATTATCACAGACGGTTTTTTATTACAAACCGTCTGTGATAACTAGCTTATCACAGACGGTTTTATATTAAAAACCGTCTGTGATAATCTGGGATTATCACAGACGGTTTTTAATACAGACCGTCTGTGATACTTCGGTAATAACCGCCTGTGATAATCCATTTTCCCGCCACAAATACCACAGACGGCCTCCTATTTACAACCGTCTGTAATAGTGTTCATCAGAGACGGTTTCACAAAACCGTCTGTGATGAGGCGTCTACTATGAGGCTTTCTGTAGTAGTGTATATGTGATAAGATGTACAATACATGATACTTTGATAATCATACTCTAACTTCTACACATGTACTACCTCATTCACAGATACATATCGTTTTGAACATCCATATGGTCTCCAAACGTAACTTTGATCACTAATATTTATTGTAATATATTTATAAACACAATAAAATAATGCTATGAATGTATTTTTTAAGATAAATCTATACATCCCATATATATTATATAGTTTGACAGATCAGAGAAGTGGTCAGTCTTTTTGAAAAGCAGATTTCTCCCTTCAAAATCTCGTCCCCAGCGAGGCCTGAGTGAGCTCAGTGATCAGCCCCTGACGGTAGAGGTCTTTTGCTTTTGCCAGATCTATAGAGATATTGCGAGTCCTCCACCCAGATTCCCTCGCCGTGGAGATTTTTATCTAAATATTTAAAAAGGTATAGGTAGATAAAGTTTTAAAATTTTAATTGTACATATCATAAAATAATATGTATTTATGACTCTAGGGAGTATTTTTTTTATAATAACTACGGTAGAAGTTGCATCGTAGAGACTCCAAAAAGTCTAGTGTCTAAAATTTTTTGAGAAGGTGACAAACCTACACAAATTGCAGTGTAAGAGCATCTCCAAGAGACTCTTTATCTTGTACTTTTTCTCCAAATTAGATGACCCAAGGAAAAAAACACCCTCCAACAGCTCTTTTATCCTGTTATCTATTTTGCAGTGGAGCCAAATTCCACGTCTCACTCGTGAAATCTGGCGAGGCATCCTGGCTCGCTAGATGCTTTCCTCCCGCTCATTTTTCCATTTTCCCGCGGAATCCCTCCTCTCGCGCCCCCTCCCGCGTCGAAGCCTCCCGCGCGGCGCCCTTTCCACCCTCCCCCCTGTGGCCCTCCCCGCGCGCCCCCTCCCGCGGCGCCCTTTCCCCCCTCCCCCTGTGGCCCTCCCCGCGCGCCCGGCGGCGCCCGGCCCTCCCCGCGCATTCTTCGTTTGCTCCACTGACATTCGAGATGCCTGGCACTGAATATGTGCCACTAAAAAGTATCATGGCATAAATTATGTGCCGGCAATCATATGTGATTAACTATGGCACATAATATGTGCCACTAAAAAGTATCATGGCATAAATCATGTGCCGGCAATCATATGTGATTAACTATGGCACATAATATATGCCACTAAAAAGTATCATGGCATAAATCATGTGCCGGCAATCATATGTGATTAACTATGGCACATAATATGTGCCACTAAAAAGTATCATGGCATAAATCATGTGCCGGCAATCATTGAATACAGGGGCACATATATGTGCCATTGTCATTGAAAAAAATTCGAGGGGCGAGGGCAGTCTCCGATCGGTGTTCGCTTCTTGATCGCAAGTCCAGGCCCATCAGTGCCAGACGGCTCGATGACGTGGCCCAATTTTAAAAATAGAGATAGCTAAAATAGAGAGTCTGTTAGAGTTGGAGGAACAAAATATAAAAAAAAGGTTGGGATGACTCTTCAAAATACATTATGGGTGTCTCTATTTTAACAAGACTCTTGGAGTTGCTCTAAATCAAATAGTTTCCTTGGTTATAAACCTCGACAGTATGTGGCTGGTTAACAAATATCCTGGCGATTTCGAGTTTTTATAATACTTGCTAGATTTAGATACATTTGCTAGTAATTAGAAGTAACTTAGGATCTACTACTATTCGATGTTAATGAAATAAAAAAGGAAATACAATGAAAAATGGAAGTAAAATAAACTAACCTTGCTAGAGATTAAGGAGATATTGGGGTCTCGAATGGCTCCCAATTAATTACGTCCATAGATTATGCTCACAGAACATCTCCGGTTAAACTGCTGCAATGGTCGTCGTGTTCGAGTCTCGTCTTCTCTTTGTCCTCGGAGAAGATGCACGATCATGCGAGGTGCAGTGGAATGGTACATCCTCGCTCCATCGATGCTTAGCCGTAGCCATGCATTTGGCCTCGTCGGTCTCGAGTGAGTTTACTCCTTCGGCTTTTCGATGTTTGATGGCGGGTATCCGTCCTCATCACCTCAGACGGGTTGATGGACTGGCTTTCGTGCTTGGCCGACGTGGATGTAGAGGCATTGTTGCTGTATATGGAGTACGTGTTGGTGCTATCACTCGGTAAACGGCGATATCCCTTGATAACGAAGTCTCATGAGAGCATGGGTGATGACTACTGTCTACTGTTGAGAGCACGGTGGTGTATGTGTTGCAACTAAGGAAGGCGCACGCAGTCACACATGGGTTTGAACTGCCGGCGACGTTCAGCTCAGATAGGAGCAGAAGGCTAGTGGAGGTTAGTGCCGATATGTTGACGCGGTCGGCGGCCGTAGGCGACCTTGCGATGTCATTTACCTTCAAGTTGACTCTGGGCAGCGCTATCCACATGCTGATGTGGCCCAAACCGCTATGTGTCATCAAAGAGTTAAGTTATAAATTACAACGTGTGTGTATTGATCTTCAGCCGTTAGGTATGTGTGTATTGATCTTCAGCCGTTAGGGTTCATCTCTGTTTTACGTATGTTCCTATGAATTTCAGTCTTGGATTTTATCTTAGCGTGAAGGTTTCTATTATGATTAGGTATCTGCTCGTTGGATCTATGATCATTATTTCTCGATCATGTCACTATTACAAAACAAGTTATACTGGACTCCTCATTACAAATGGTTCATGGGGAACCGTCTGTGCTGTAATTATCACAGATAATTTTATAAGCGTGACTATCTACCGTTTATGATATGCAACTATCATAAACGGTTCTTATTAATAATCGTCTGTGATAGTTCACAGATGGTTATTAATAAGAACCGTCTGTGATAATTGCAGACGTCATATATGGTTTTTTTTAATAATCGTCTATGAAAATTTACACACGGTGATTTATAAGAACCATCTGTGATAATTATAAACATTATAGACGGTTCTTGTTAATATCTGTGATAGTTCACGTAGGTCATTTAGCTTTTACGTTGTCCAGAGAAGAAGACATAAGGAATCCAGCGGCACACTCGACACAAGACGCGATTTCCGGTACCCACTATAACATAACAATCTTATATCACACTTCATAATAATGCCTCTAGAACTAACTATACCTATATATGTAATTCTATTTTTACAGTATCACCAGTAGCTACAAGGCAACATATGTGCATTCTACGTTTACTGTTGTATGTAGGAAATCATGGGCATTAAGACGAATGATCCAGAGGTTTGTCAACCTGCCAATAATTAATTTATGATTATCAATTTTTATATATACTAATGACTTTACTACTCCTAGCGACAGACGTGGAAATCGACTCAAGCGCATTCGATCTTGACCAACTTGACGAAGTTCGAGAAAAACTCTCCGAATTTTTTATGGCAAAGGTCATTCCCAAGAAGGGAGAGTTCAACCCTAGTGATGATGATTAAATGTTCAAACATTTGATTCAATTGTAATTCATTCAATTGTGCTTAATCAAATAATTCATTCAATTGTACTTTATTCAGTTGTTTAATTCTTTTATAAGATCTGTGTAATGATTGTTGTGCGCTATATATGTAATCAGCTTGCTTATTTTCAGAGGGCATAGCTAGCATTTCCTGAGGCTAGCAGAAAAACAAAAAATAATTTATCTACGCAAATAGCAATCAATGACGGTTTGTAACAACAAATTGTCTGTGATATATGAGATATCACGGACGGTTATTGGTATTAGCCATCTGTGATATATAATATATCATAGACCGCTAAATTTAAGAACTGTCTGTGATATATGACATATTATAGATGATTTTTGATATTAGCCATCTGTGATATTTCAGATATCACAGACAACTATGTTTAATAACCGACAAAGATATCTGATATATCACAGACGGCTATGTTTAAGAACTATTTGTGATATCTGACATATCACAAACGGTTTTTTTTGTAAAACCGTCTATGTTGTAATTTATCACAGATGGTTTGAGAGCTGTCTGTGATAACCATCTATTATCACAGATGCATGAATTTAGATGGTTTAAAAACAATATGTGATGACGGTTTTGAACTATTTGTGATGACCCTTTGTGTGGGAGTGTGTGTTGTGTGCGGAGGGAGAATATTTTAGTTATCTTATTGTGGATTACTTTCTATAATTTGTGCTAGATGTATATCTAACTATTCCTACCACTGTGAAAAAAATTAGGAAACCTAATGGATCAATCTCACCTTGAGGTCCGATCTGCATCACATTCAGTAGTTGCTTGTGTAGGTGGTGCTGGTACCTCTTTGCCATGTGAACACATCGTTTGGATGATGAAGTGCACGCATACATTGCTAGTGCTCACAGATACATTGCTAGTGCTCACAGATACATTGCTGATTCATTCATACATGATGTAAACTATACTATGCATTAGTATTATAAGTCATCAGAGTTCAAATAGAACACATTGGGTCAAGTTTACAATAAAGGCCGGTCAGTCCAAAAGGTTATTTTACACAAAAGCAAAAGCGGTAGCAAAAGCAAAAATGAGGGCATATCTCACCACAGGCAAGCGACTGGGAAAATCTGTATGCAACCGATATCACCCAAGGATTGGGATAATCTTGGTGCACATCATAGTCAAATTGGTCAGCCAGACTGGGACGAGACCTAGACTACTAGAGCCTAATCTAATCTCCACTGTTTTCATCACCATCAGCTCCTTGATTCTCGTAGTGGATGTGGTGACCTTGATCCACTGGCTTTGAAAGGTTTTGAGAGTGAGGGTGTACTCCACAAGCCAACACACAAAATACAAGTATTTATGCATGCAATACTTATCAAGGAAGGTTCAGGTTCTTTTTATTTTATAAAGTCAATATTTTGAACTACAATAATTAGAAATTCCTATGACTTAGCATTTTACCCAATTCATATTTGATTGACGAGAGTGAAAGTGTGCAATATTTATAGTGGTGCAAGTTCCATCCACCAATGCTTAGTTTTGATTACTAGGGCTACATCCACTCAATTAACAATAATGGGTTATATCCACCAAACAAAACTCAAAATTAGGGTTATATCCACCCGATGAGTTTTCATAACATCTACAAAAGTTTTTGAAATAGAAACTAACTTGAGTAAGTTCATATGCCCGCCCTTGACCGTGGGCACGGCTATTCTAACAGTTATACTCTATATAAACTATATACTTTACCCACAAGAGATAGCCAGCTTGATATGTTTCACATATTTTCTTGGACATGCGAATCAAAGAGATCATCACAAGGCCTTTACAATGCACCCCTCAGTGTAAGCTACACTCGCTAAGATTTTACCTAAAGGTGGTTACGTCCGTCACACTTAGACCCCCTCTTACGCCACACAGCGGCTTACACCAGCGACATGACCCGTGTCTATGATAGCTTAAAATAAGCGACACGACTCGTGGATCACTCTAATGATGTAGCTCATACTAGTTGATACAAATTAGTTAGCCAGGTCGACACTATTATAGACATGTGGTCGTACTGTTTTATATTGGAAGGTCATCATAGAATTAAGTCCTTAAATTATCTTGATGGTATATGCCACAATTCATAATTTCTCGTTCCACATCTACACCAACCATCATACCATCCGCCCAGATGTGGTAACAAGAAATTTTAGGGTTTTGAGAAGTATAAACTAAGTTATCCCAAAATACCAGTCATTTCCATCGAATGACTACCCAAAACAAGTTTTATGTTTAAAAGATGATGATCAGGGCAAACTAATTTTCTAGTACTTAAGCATGACAAGCATGAAATTTAAGTACAATTATGCTATAATTTAGTGTCTAGGGTGACAAGGGTTATGTGATCCAAGTGTCAAGGATGGCATAATAATAAAATCAAGTAGGCATGTAAATACCTTAAGCTTGTCATGTGCTGCATAATAAATAAATCATGTAATTTGATATTTTAAATCAATATATACATATACATATATGTACATATATATATTTACACAAATGTAGGTTCAATACGATTGAAATTTTGACTCGCCTAGTCAAATGTAGGTTGGTCTTGGAACTCTTATGTTGCGTCGATCTGGGGCTCGTCCGCATCTTTGTACTCTACTCGAACAATTGCATAAAAAACTGAACAACACACAAACAAGAATAAATAAATACAAAAGAAAATTCAAAGAAATCCAAAATGAACAAAACCAGTACCATTAGATGGATATTGAATTTAGAAATAACTTTCATTAAATTTAGAGTTAAGATGAGCGAGAATGAGCTCTTCAAAGTTTAAATTTAGATTAAATCTAAAAATAAACAGAGGAGAGATAAATTCTCTCTGACAAGTGAGACCTACTTTTTTAAATTAATTTTTGAATTAACTTTCTACTAGAAATATTACAAAGGCTGACTGCTGGGACCCATGACCTTTATTTAAATTTTAATTATTTTCTAAAAGGAGATGGGTTGAGGGACTGATAGGTGGGAGCATTTTACTGTTTAACACAGTAACTTGGGGCCACTTGTCAGTGGCTCTAATTTTTAAAAGCTGGCTTAAAAGGTTTTTAAAGTCCAAGGGGGCCCACATGTCAGCTGAACAAGACTTAATTAGGTGGGAGAGGGTCCACATGTGTACGACTACTTAACGTGCACTAAGCAAGATCATTACGACTTAAGCTAATCTCAGGTTTAAAACTTAATCATGTGTGAACAGTAGTCTCCCCCCTCGCCCCCGCTGAGCGTGGCTTAGCTCACCAACAGCGAGAGGGACCATGGTGGGCACAGGCTAGGGCCAAAACGGGCTCCTCGACACTGCATGAACCCTATGAAAAGGCGACATGGCCAGAGGTGACATCTAGGGTGGGCGACAGCGAGCTTGGCAGCGGCGTTTAACCAGAGCATGGCACCAATGCTCTACAAGGCTATAGAGCCCGATTCAAGGATAGGGGAGCTACTAGAGAGGGAAGAGGAGCTCACCGGAACCAAGGATGAGGCTTGGGGAAAGGTGGTATGTCCTAGCGGTAGAGGACCGAGACAACGGAGGGAGGTCATCATAGGGAGCTTGCCGAAGAGGATTGAGAATGCTTAGTGGTGTCGGGGTTGCTTCGAGACGTCCGGGTGAAGTTCCATGAGCGGGCAATTGGCCGCAGGAGCAGTGGAGCTCGAGATCGCTCGGGGCGGCGGAACGGCCGGAAGTGGGGAAGATGAAGGCTCAAGTGGTACTTGGGAGTGATGGAGGGCACAGGGGCGTAATTGAGGGGAAGGCGAAGCCAGTGCTAGGCTTTTATAGCCACGGGAGGCTTTTGGGTGTTGGGCGTCTTAAGGGCATGCGCGATAGGCGTTGTGGATGCACAGGGGTGGCACAAAGGCCGAGGGTAGCACACGATGGGGTGATGAGGGTGCAGGCGACACAGGGTGAAAGCGTAGCATAGCATCGGCTTGGGCGCAGGCGACACGGCACAGGCCAGTTGGTGTGGCGCACGGAGGAAGGAGAGGGGGAAGGAGGAGGAGGGGCTTAGGCGGAGGCGGTGAGGTACTGGCGAGCAACTGCGGAGCACTGGTGCAGGGTGGCGGTAGGCGTGCGAGGCATGGTCGGTGCACGCACCGGGTGTGGTTTAGGCGTAGCCAGAACAGCGCTGGGGCACAGGCTGGATTAGGCCAGGCCGAAGGCCGCTGGGCCCAGGAGAGTCCATGGGTGGGTCGGCCGACCCAAGAGGGAAACCAAATCTTGAAATTTTGAAAATTCAAGAGAATTTAGGACACATTGGAAATCAAATTTAAATTTGAGAACGACGTACGGTGACACCTACAGCTGTGGGCTCGGCCGCACCGGCGAAGTCTGAGACTTAGAGCATCTCCAAGAGATACTCTATATGGCTCTTAATATTTAAATTTTAGAGTTGAAGGGTAAAAAGTAGCTCCAACAGATTCCCAAATAGACTCCCAAAAATAGAACACACCCAAAAAATAGGCTCTCGCTCTTTACTTATAGAGGATGATCTAGGCTCCCAATACTGTTTTTCTGGTTTAGGGTATCTGTTGGAGGGAATGATTATTTTGGGACCTTATATCGTGATTAGGATCTGTAAAAAGAGATTTAGGGTGTGAATTTATTGGGCATCTCTTGGAGATGCTCTTAATTCTTCGTGGGCTAAGAGCACGCCCGTATCTCTAGCCATCTGGCACCTGCCAGCTTCGGGTGAGTAATTGCTTACCGGTGGTCGGCTCAAATTTACTCTGATCCAGCCTAGTTAAAATTTGCAGCTCAGTACAGGCCCGTTTAGAGAAAAGTCGTTATATCATTATCAAATTATCAGTCCGAGCACTGAAGATTAAAAGTCCATCCACTGATTCACATACAGTATGACAACACACGCACTTGCATGTTTCGCAATGTCTTATGATATACTACGTACAATTTCAGTGCCCCAAAATCTTGAGCTGCAACATTCAGGTGGGAAGGAGACTCGGCATGCAAAAAGAGAAGAACAATTGAACCTCCTATGGTCCTACCTAAAATTGAACCAACAACGAGCAAAAGGAGCTGCAATGATGCGTCCGTCCTGTAGGGGAGGAATGCATTCCAAGAAATCAAATGTAACTGCTTTTAGCTTTTAGACCTTGTTTAAATGGCCCGGATTTTGGTTCTCCCAGACAAGTCCTTAAGGTGAATTGTCTGTACATTGCCTGTATGCTGTAAATTGTCGCATAATTTGCCCATGGGCTAGCTGCCAGTTCCCCGTAAGCATCTCGGCAAGGATAGCAATTTCACCCGAAGTTCGTGAAATTCAATTTAGCGGCACACCCTGAGAAAAACCCCAACCGGCCAAAAATTTGGCCCAATTAGAATTTGATGCGGATTTTTAATAATTTTGGGCAAAATTTCGGATTTTGTGAAAACTGATTCTCTCGGAGGTGTCCGATTTTTTTCTCCACCAAGATTGTTTTCCCTGCACGCAGGCATGGAACTCAGGCTTTAAGATTAATTCGCTCATGTGCCCTTGAAATGTGCAGTGCCGTAGCTATATGTATCGGCGTACAAAATCGCCAAGCGCGGCAATGCATACTTCAGTAACCGGAGTTTGAAGGAAAAGAGTCAAAAGGCGCATCCCATGAACTCGGCCTGGCCTGCAGCTGAGGAGAATTCATGGACAAGATCAGTGTTCAAAGTTTAAAGTTTAAGCTGCGATAACTTTGAAAAAGTAAAGTTTAAGCTGCAACTTGCATATCGAGAGAAGTTCGTTTTATCTAAAATAAGGAGAGCGCACAAGGATCGGACCACCAGCAAAGAACAAAAAGAGCTGCGTGCAACGATCTCCCTACTGGATTCCCAACCAAATGTAGCTGTTTTATGGTGACCCTTGTTTATGCCTGTCGGCAAAAATTGCTAATGCCTAATGCAAGTCCGTTTGTATTATGTATATGATGCATGCTCAACATAGATAAAATAAGAAAATTCAAAAGTTGTATAACTTTTCTCTATCAAATATACGTAACTTCAGAGTTAGCATTTTCCAGTCTATTGTATTGGCTGAAGGCCCGATACATATAGATACAATTCTTTTTCTGTTCCTCCTCCTAGAATCTACATATGTGGAGTAAAATAATTGATATCCTAACGTATCTCTACTACTTAGAAATATGAGTTGGTGGTCGTCGGTCCGTTCTTCCTCCTCTCTTCTCAGCCGTCCGATCAAAGATCAGCCATCCAGATCTGCATGTAGGTAGTTCTTCCGCTCCTCGTAGAAAAGGTCGGGCCGACTCATGGGCCGCGTTCCTCCTCTTCTCTTCCCCCGCATCCTCCGCTTCCCGCAACCACTCCACCTCCTGCAACTGCTGCCTCCTTCTCTCCCCCGAACCCTCGTGCAGCGCCTCCTCCTCCTCATCAGTGTCGCCACCAATTCCTTCCCCGCACAACAACGTTTGGTCACAGTCCCCCAACTTCCCCTAGCAGCGCTGCATCGCCCCATCGTTGCCTCCCCAACGCATTCGCCCCCCGCCTTCTCTCCCTATCTGCCCGTTGCCACCTTCGCAACCGTCACCTCCTTCTCTCGCCCGGCCGCGCCTCCTCCTCCTCGGCGCTACCACCAATTCCTTCCCCACGTGGTAGGTCGTAGTCCCCAACTTCCCCTAGCAGCACCGCACTCCCCGTCACCGCCTCCCCAACTCATTCGCCCACCGCCTCCTCTCCCTATCTGCCCGCCGCTGCCACCCCACCTCCACCTCCCACAACCACCGCCTCTTTCTCTCCCCCGAACCCTCGTGTCGTGCCTCCTCCTCCTCAGCGCTGCCACCAATTCCATCTCCCATCGCCCCTCCAATCAGCGGCATGACGCTCAGCGACAGCGGCTGGTGGATCGAAGAGAGGGGCGCTTGGCGACACCGGCCGGTAGATTAGAGAGAAGGGCACTCGACGATGACGGCGGCAGCTTCCTTTTCCTACGCCCGCCCATGTTGCTCTCCCCCCGCTGCCACCGCCTAGGAGTTGCTCATCCAATGAGCCTCTCTACCTCCTCCTGCTCTTCGCTCGGAGCCTATCATGCTGTCTAGAAATTTTGGTCTCCCAAGTTGGTAATTGAAGTTGGTGCCATGATCGAAGGGGGTCGTGGTTGAAGTTGAAGCCATGGTTGAAAGGGGCCGTGGCCGAAGTCGAAGATTAGTGGTCGAAGTCAAAGCTGTGGTTGAAGGGGCTATGGTCGAAGTCGAAGGGCTGTGGTCAAAGTCAGGCCATGGTGAAAGTTAAAGGGTCGTGGTCAAAATCCAAGCCATGGTCGAAGGGGATAGTGGTCAAAGGGGGTAGTGGTTGTAGTCGAAGGGCCGTGAACGAAGTCGGTCCGCGGTCGAAGTCAAAGGGCCGTGGTCGAAGTCAGGCCATGGTGAAAGTTAAAGGGTCGTGGTCAAAATCCAAGCCATGGTCGAAGGGGATAGTGGTCAAAGAGGGTAGTGGTTGTAGTCGAAGGGCCGTGAACGAAGTCGATCCGCGGTCGAAGTCAAAGGGCCGTGGTCGAAGTCAGGCCATGGTCGAAGTCGAAGGGTCATGGTTGAAGTTCGGATAGTGGTCGAAGGGTACAATGGTCGAAGGGAGTAGTGGTTGAAGTCAAAAGATCATAGTCGAAGTCCAAGCCGTGGTCGAAGGGGGCAGTGGTCGAAGTCAAAGGGCCGTGGATGAAGTCAGTCCATAGTAGAAGTCGAAGGGTTGTGGTTGACGTCGGGGCCGTGGTTGAAGGGGGTCATGGTTGAGGGGTCGTGGCCGAAGTCGAAGATCCGTGGTCGAAGCCAAAGCCATGGTCGAAGGGGGCGGTGGTCGAAGGGGGAAGTGGTTGACGTCAAAGGGCCGTGGTCATCGAAGGACCATGGTCGAAGGGGACAGTGGTCAAAGTTGAAGCCGTGGTCGACGTCAAAGGGTCGTGGTCGAAGGGGACAGTGGTTGACGTCGAAGGGCCATGGTCAAAGGGGACAGTGGTTGAAGGGGATGGTAGTTGAAGGTGGAAGTGATCGATGTCAAAGGGTCGTGGTCAAAGGGGACAGTGATCGAAGGGGGTAGTGGTCGAAGTTGAAGATCCGTGTCAAAGTTGAAGCTATGGTCAAAGGGGGCCGTAGTCGAAAGGGGAAGTGGTTGACGTCGAAGGGCCGTAGTCGAAGGGGGCAGTGGTCGAAGGAGAAAGTGGTCGACGTCGAAGGGTCATGGTCGTTAAAGAATCGTGGTCGAAGGGGATAGTGGTCAAAGGGGGCAGTGGTCGAAGTCCCAGATCCATGGTTGAAGTCGAAGATCCACGGTCGAAGTCAAAGACGTGGCCAAAGTGGGCCGTGGTCGAAGGGGAGAAGTGGTTGACGTCGAAGGGCCGTGGTCGAAGGGGGCTGTGGTCGAAGTCGAAGATCTGTGGTCAAAGTCAAAGATCCTTGGTCGAAGTTGCAGTCGTGGTTGAAGGGGGCCGTGGTCGAAGAGGGAAGTGGTCGGCGTCGAACGGCCATGGTCATCAAAGGGCTGTGGTCGAAAGGAACAGTGGCCGAGGGGGGCAGTGGTCGAAGTTGAAGATCCATGGTCGCCATCAAAGCCGTGGTTGAAGAGGGTGGTGGTTGACGTCGAAGGGCCATGGTCAAAGAGGACAATGGTCGAAGAGGGCAATGCTCGAAGTCGTAGAGGGCAGTGGTTGAAGTCGCGGTCATGGTCGTAGTTGTAGCACCCGCGAACGTGGTCATAGCGGTCATGGTCGTAGTCGTAGTGCTAACCCGGAGGGCACCTGCTGGCTCATCCATAACCTCCGCCGCTACGAGTTCCCCCTCTAGTTGGACATCCCCATCGCCTACCCCCAGGTCGCCCCCGAGATCGAGCCCCCTACCCTCGACGGCAAGACCCACAAGGTCTCGTACTCCTCATAGATTGTAACATGCTTTTGGCCACGAGGTGTGATCGGCGGCTTCCGATTTACGACCACGAGCGCTGGTCGATGTATTCTGACTTACGACCACGAGGTATGGTCGATGTCTTCCGACTTACAACCATGAGCACTGGTTGAAGTTGAAGATCCGTGGTCGAAGTTGAAACCGTGGTCGAAGGGGCAATGGTCGAAGGGGGCAGTGGTTGAAGTTAGGGGCTGTGGTCGAAGTTGGGGCCATGGTCGAAGTCGACGTCGTGGTCGAAGTCGGGGCTGTGGTCGAAGGGGGCCAACTTACGACCACCAGCAATAGTCGACCGCTGCCAACTTACGACCACCAGCGATGGTCGATCGCTCCCGACCTATGATCATGCGCGATGGTCGACGGCTTCCGACTTACGACGACGAGGTGTGCTCGAGAGTTCCCGACCTACAACCACGAGGTGTGGTCGATGTCTTCCGACTTATGACCATGAGGTGTGATCGACGGCTTCCAACTTACTTGATGGATTTAAAAACCTTTTAGAATGTGTATATTCTAAAAATTTTTACCACCCTGAGTTTTAAACATATAATATGATAAAATTTAAAAATCCGTAGCAACGCATGAGCATTTAACTAGTATAGGGAGAAACATGAAATTTTGAAGTGAATGTTATGATGTCTAAACACAGGAAAAAGTCCACCATGGTCCTCAACTCTTTCGTTCATATTACTTTAATCCCTTATGTGCTAAACCGGGTGGAATACATCCTCCACGGGCAAAATGGATGGATTTTTCTCAAAACATATAAAATACTGGAAGTAAATATTCCAACAAAGAAGTATGAAAAACATCCAAACATATAAAAAAAGAAAAAAAGAATCCCTAAATAGGTATTTCTTTTAGAGTACAAGAAGGGGACGCACACCACACCCACGCCACAGACACACGTGTGCATGTCAACTATGTACGATATGAATTTTGTGGAGGCCTAGAGCCTCAAAAAGTGCAGACATGTGATTTCCCGGTGAGCATAACCAAGTGCACTCTAATTATTTATTATGTTAGAGCACAAGGACGACGCACATTCCACTCACGCCCACACACACACGCGTGTGCGTTCACTACATACACTAGGAATTTTGCGGAGTTTCAAAAAACTAGGAATTAATATTTCCAAAAAAATCATATTCCATTCATTACTTTTTAATGATTTTTAGGATATGTTGTAGTCAAAATTTATAAAATTTGATCATCAATATGTTCTAAACTTTGTATATTGTAATTCCGTTAAGTTATTCTAATATAATTTTTATAAAATAATGAATAAAAGTCACATCTAGGGACCATGAAAAGTCAATAACATCATTCTACAAAATAACATATGGAGTATTATCCAAATTAACGTAAATTCAAACTTAAGAACTCCATAGAAAAAGAGGAATCTAAAATATATAAAATTGTGACGAAAATTTCGAAAATATGTTATATGTTATGGACTAAAATGAGAAGGTTTATATCCTAAGGAGTTAAAAATGAGAAGAAAACTTCAAAGTTTTGTATATTATTGAGAACTATCACCTATGCGGATGCACAGGTTGATGACTATTACATCCAAACAGGAGAGCGTCATGGTCACCTTGGGCATCGACCCAGAAATAATTTATTCTAAGGTTCTTATAATCTTTGATTAACCTCCTTTCGTAATACTCCTTAGTTTGTACCCCATGGTACCGGTCTCTTCCCTGTGGGGATGCCCTCACATGTATCCCCATCAAAGTTATCGTGGGCAATTTTGGTCCCATCCTTCTGAGGATTTTGCGAGGAACGGTCCCACTAAGAACCTAATTAAATTTAAATAGCATTGATGTAATTTCATAAGTTTATCACATGGTTACTTAGAAACAAGTGAATGTATTAATGAGTAAATGTATTAATTCACAAGACGGTAGAATAATATTAAATAAGTGATATACTGTAGGCTACAAAATGGCACCGTGGCAATGCATACTTCAGTAACCGGAGTTTGAAGGAAAAGAGTCAAAAAGGCGCATCCCATGAACTCTGCCTGGCCTGCAGCTGATGAGAATTCATGGACAAGATCAGTGTTCAAAGTTTAAAGTTTAAGCTGCGATAACTTTGAAAAAGGAAAGTTTAAGCTGCAACTTGCAGATCGAGAAAAGTTCGTTTTATCTAAAATATGGAGAGCGCACAAGGATCGGACCACCAGCAAAGAACAAAAAGATCAGCTGCGTGCAACGATGGATTCCCAACCAAATTTAGCGGTTTTATGGTGACCCTTGTTTCTGCCTGTCGCGGCAAAAATTGCTAACACGAATCTCTGTAGGATCCAAACAACATTTTGCACATCTCGAGAAAACCGGATGCATACATAGCCTGAACAGGACAGTATGTGGTTGTTCCCAGATTTACGTAAAGAAGCAGTCACTCAAAGACATCATGACCACGTACGTTCAGTGGCGGACACAAGAATTTTGAAATAGGTGTTTGAAATTGTAAAAATATTTTTTAGTACAAAACATAAAGATCTACAATAAAAATAGTTAACATACAATTGTTCGTACTAAAGATAACATGTCAAATAACATAAAGAACTTACAAAACAACTGCAAAAGTTCACTACAGATCGGCATGATCAAAATTTAGTGGATTTTTACATTCCATGGAGTTCAGTTTTGCTTAATTTCTTGCAAACCAGCCTGTCTATATGTTTTATCAAAGTGTTTTCTTTAGAAGCTACATTTTATGATCAGTTTGCGAGGGTTAAATCAATTCATACATACTGCTAATTGATCCAGAACTCATGCCATCAAATTTCTGGCAACAATTTAACAACCAGAATAGTAATCTGTTGAAGACTCCATTAGGTCCTATCCAAATAATGAAATATGTGAAGGTCTATGTATTGGTTCAGCAAAAGAAGGTTTCATATCAAAATGTATAACAAATAGCACAATTCTGAATATCTCAAAAGTTGTTTCTGACAATGTTGCTAGATAAGAATAATACTGACTATTGAGATAGGTGAGGTGCAAACCTTAAAGTGGTGATTGCAGAGAATTGATCCTTTTAATAAATCTGGGGTTTCTAGTTGTACACCAATCCCATGATAGCAAACCATATGATTCATCATAAGCTAGAATACCCTCTCTGATATAGTAACTCCCTTGCAGAGCCCAAATAGCCCAATCCAGATCCATTTCAGCTGCCACACTTAAGAAACAGGTGAGATAACTATTGTCAGCAATATGTGTGCCAGACATGTCTAACCCAAACTCAGAAAAAAAAACGGCCAGCCTTGTTGAAGTAGGAGGCAGAGGGCTGGCAGGGACAGATCGGGCCGCAGGCGGAGTCCAGGGCGGTGACTGACTCGTTCCCAACGACGGCCGCATACTCCTCGACGGTGGTGACGCCGGTGCAGAAGGACGGGGAGGCGGCGAACTGGTTTGGCTCCGGGAAGCAGGCCAGCACAAGCGAGGCACCCAGATCTAGCCGGAGGGCAGAGGCGGTGAGGCGGAGCGGAGGCGGCGAGGCGGAGGGCGGCAGTGGCAAGGCGGAGCGGAGGCGGAGTAGAGGTGGAGGGCGGAGGCGGTCGTCGGCGGCGGCAAGGCGGGGCGGAGGCTAGGGTTAGGGACCGGGGCGCACAATTTGCCAATGAGATCGGGGGGAGGGGGGACCGGGACCGGTGGCGGGGGATAGGCAGATGGGCTAGGCTTCACGCGCGGTTGCAGCCTGGCAGGCTGCTACATTTCTCTCGGCCTCTCGAGCCGAATTATGGATATAAACAGCTGATTTGGCCCAACTATATACATATATATGTATTATACCTCATATATACTAGGTTTTTTGTCAAAAAATTTAGGTGTTCAGCTGAACACCCATGAACTACAGTAGATCGACCCCTGCGTACGTTATATCGTTCTGGGATTAAACTACTTGTGCTTGAATCCTCACATCCGTACCCTCGCAAAGACGGAGTTACCGCACGCGCCTTCGGATTCACACATGGAATAATTTTTCTGCTCCTCTAGTTGATTGATCGCCTGTACGAAATCGACAATCTCAAGAGCAAAGGTTGTGGATATTGGGCTCCAGGCTCCGTTTCGCTTTTTCCTTTTCTTTGGAAAAAAAACAATAATGAAAAACACCGCACAGTTGTCAGTCTGAGTTTGGAAAAAAAAATGCGATGCAATTTATTTTGGGACATTTACACCAACCAAATTTACAAACTCTTTGTACCAAACAGTGAATGTGAGGATGGCCTTCGGGCCTTTACTCTCGGCGAAGGGGGTAAAGCCTCGGGGCCCTAGGAAAGATATTGAGAAACAGGAGATTGTTAGGACTCCTCGGCAACGGTGGTACCGTGCCAGACTGTGAATAGTACTGTGCAGCATACGAAATGGGATTGAGTTGATTTGTGTTTCCTTCTATAGCAACTTCTTGTTGTAAACGTCATTGACTCTTTGTACATTTACTATGTCCATATGTGCTGACGAATACAACCGAGGCACTGCGATTTGCATCCTTGCTGCAGCAGCCTAGGGGTGAAAACGGATCAGATATTTCCCGACCGACCGACCGCCGAATCCGAGTCGGATCGAATTCGGATAGTTATGTCGGATAATTATCGGATTCGGAGTCGGATTCGGATAGTTGTTTTCGGATACGGATTCGGATTCGGAAAAGAACTATCCGACGGATACGGATACTATCTGGGATTTTTTCGGATAACACCCGGATGTATTTTTCGAATATCCGGCCCAACTGCAACTACTGCAAGTAGCGCCAAGCCCATCAGCGAGATTAGCACGCTGCCATGCTCGGGCCGTGCTCGAGCCGGCACGGCACGAGGAGGGGGAGCACGCACGGGCGGCATGGCAGGCACGCCGGCGCCAGCAGCCAGCCGCCTCGGCCTCTATGGCTCTACCTCGCCTCCCCCAGTCCCCCCTCCCGTCGACATCTCTCACGGGCCACGGCCGGCCAACCCCAGATTCCCCAATCCCCACAACCACAACATCAACCATCACAGAGCAGAGACCAGACAGAGAGAGAGAGTATAGGGGAAGGAGGCACACCGGTCACCGGAGCTCGGATGAGTAGACGACGGCCGCACCGTCGCAGGAGGAGGAGCAGTGTAGCCGGAGCCGAGGGCAGCATCCCGCGTGATGACGAACTCGTCGCCGGCGCTCCAGTCGCCGCCCGGCCATCCGCTGCTGGTGGCTCGCTCTCGGAGTAGTCGAGGTCACCGTCGCCGTCGCTCGGAGCCAGGGGAGGAGGGGGGCGGCGGAGGAAGGAGGAGCGACGGGGGGAGGAGAGGGTGCCGGGGGAGAAGGGGCGACCGGGGAAGGGGGGCGACTGGGGAAGGAGCGGGCGGCGGAGGAGGAGGGGGTGACCGGGGGAGAGTGGGGTGGCGGGAGAAGGAGGGGGTGCTGGGGGAGAAGGGGATGACCGGGGAAGGAGGGGGCGGCGGAGGAGGAGGGGGCGGCCGGGGAAGGAGGAGGCGGCAGAGGAGAAGGGGGCGACCGGGGGAGGAGTGGGACGACGGTGGGGAGGAGTGGGGCGGCGGGGGCGGGGGAAGTAGGGGGAGGCGGAGGAGGAGGGGGCGGCGGGGGAAGGCGGGGCGGGGGAAGGAGGGGGCGGTGGGGGAATAAGGGGGCGACCGGGGGAGGAGTGGGGCGATGGGGGGAGAAGGGGGCGCGGAGGAGGAGGGGGCGGCGGGGAAAAATGAATCGGACGGCGGCGGCGAAGGATTTGTGGGTTAAGGTATTTTTGATATTTTACGATTTAGTCCTTTAGGTTTTCGTTTATTTTGATTTCTTCTGTTCTAACTCTCAGAAATTCTGATTTCATCGCGAAAAGATCCTACATATCCGTTGTGACATGTACATCTATATAGAGCAGTCCTTAGAATGCCAAATTTGAAGATTGAATTAGGTTTTGGAGATGTAAATGTGCAATATATATATATATATATATATATATATATATATATATATATATATATATATGAGATAAGGAGAAAGATGTGGATGGTTGGATCTTAATCCAAGGACTGAAAAAAGTAATTAAGATATGTTATGATTTAGGTCAAGTTTATTTTTGCACTTGTGATATGAGGTGTCTTTTCTTATTCTTCATTTTTGCACTTGTGATATAATGTGTCTTTTCTAATTCTTTCTTAAGAAATATTAGGGTTGGACTGATGGAGAAGAATATCAATCAAATCAACATATTCTAACATATATTTATAATTTTTACAACATAACTCACCCCCATTGTGATTTTATTTTATGTAAGCAAATTACTACTACATGCGATTCTAATTCTAACATAGCTGCCTTCACCAACTGCCTTGAGCATTTGATGAGATAACCACCCCCATGTATGATATATGTTACAATTAATCATTTTGTAAATAGAGATAGTCTATTATTGGTGCGTGTATTCCAATTAATTACTAACTGTTCGAGAAACTATTTAAATTGATTTCTTAACTATAGTGAACTGCACTTATGACTCTGGTTGAGCTTTTCTATTTGACTAGTTGGGTAGCCCTATGCCAGATTGTCGGAAGATGAGCTAGAGCTGTGGTCCGTGGAGCGGTGGAGTCCGCCGGATCCATGTTTGCCTTTTTTTTAAGATATTATCTAAATATGTGATTTTGATCCATCATTGCACTTGTATACTGCTTGAGTGTCTATCTGGTTTCAGAATTGTTGAGCTGACCTTAACAAAATTGAAAATACCAACTAAAACAACATACAAACACGAAGCGCTCAACCGAATTACTCAACTGATCTGAGGGCTTCTAATTTTGACATGCATGGTAGATTTGCAATGTAGTTAGGGTCGAAACATCAGTTTGGTTTTGTAGATCTTGAATTCTTTATGTCTAAGACATCTCCAATAGTATCATCACTTTAGCTATCTCTTAGCTATACTACGTTAACAAATTTCTATGTGGAGAAAAAAGAAGGTGAGGAAAGAGAATATGTCCTACGTAATATCCAGAGACTCCTACGTAATATCCAACGAGATATTCGTTATCGTATTCGCATCCGCTCTGTATTCGTTCCGTATCTATGACTGATATTATCCGGATTCGTATTCGTATCCGGCACTATTCGTATTTGACTCCGAATCCGAGAAAAAATATAGGATAGGATATGGAATAAGCAATATCCGACCGAATTCGACCCATTTTCACCCCTACGACAGCCTGCTGCGTTTGCCGCGTCTCCGTCGTGGCAGACAGTTGCATCTGCCAGAGCCTGCTGCTGCTTCTTCTGCCACGACAGTGGCTGTACCCACTCTGGCTGTGCACTCTTACACTACACGTGCACGCACTAGGCATCTTCTCCTGCCTCTCTCTGAACAAAGACTTAATTGTAACAACACGATTTTGCCTCAAAATAAATCATGCATGATTTTCATGAATTTCTTAAACCATCAAATCAAGTACATCAAGGTCCTTCTTTAGCGCTTTGACATGGAAAATAACAAGCCCATGCCTACTTCATTTGCCACTTCTACCGTGTTGGATCATGATGAGGATGGAGAGTCCGTGGACCAAAAGGACTACCATTGCATGATCGGCTTCCACTACTACAGAAAGGGTCATCACAGATGGTTCAAAACCGTCATCATAGACGGTTACGATTTCTGAACCATCCAAATTTATGTGTCTATGATAACAGGTGGTTATAACAAATGGCTCTCAAACCTCTATGATAAGTTACAACACATACTATTTTTCAAAACAACCGTCTATGATATGTTTGCTATCACAGACGGTTATTAAAAATAGCCATTTGTGATATCTTACATACCATAGATGGCTAATACTAATAACCGTCTGTGATATGTAAGATATCATACATGAGTAATATTAAAAATAGTTTGTGATAGCAGACATATCACAGACAGTTATTCTTAAAAATTGTCTGTCATATTGGACATATCATAGACGGTTTGGTGTTACAAACCGTCTGCAATAGCTATTTGAAAAGATACATTATTTCCTATTTTTCGGCTAGCCTCATGAAATGTTAACAATGCCTTCTAAAAACAAGCAAGCAGATTACATATATAGCACAGGACAATCATTACACAGATCTCACAAATGAATTAAATAACGCAAGTAGATCACATATATAGCACATGGCAATCATTATACAGATGTCACAAATAAATTAAACAATTGAATGAAGTACAATTGAACTAATTATTTGATTAAGCACAATTGAGTGAATTGCAATTGAATCAAATGTTTGAACAACTAATCATCTTCACCGGGGTTGAACTCTCTAGTTCGTTGAATGACCTCTGCCATCAAGAATTCAGAGAGGTTTCCTCGAACTTCGGCGAGGTTCTCAAGTTGGTATGCACTCGAGTCAAATTCTACACCCTATCGCTAGGGGTTTTAAAGTCATTAGCGCACACACATATGTATGTATACACACACATATGTATGTATACACACACATATGTATGTACACACACACACACACATATATATATATATATATATATAGAAATTGATAATCATAAAATAAATATTAGCAGGTTGACAAACCTCTAGATCTTTTGCCTTAGTGTTTATGATTTTCTACATATGTCTGCAAACATAGAATCCACATACGTTGCCCTATAACTGCTGGTGGTATTGCAAAAATAGAATTACATAAATAGATATTGTCAGTTCTAGAGGCATAATCTAAGCAGTGCAGACATGCTTTAGCTTCTTTTGTACTCAACCCCAACAGGTTACCAAGGGTAGAAAAATCATTGATGGTGCAGAACAACATGGCGTGCAAAGTGAAGTTCTCTCGTTTGTCCGCATCCTATACCTGTACCCCTTCGTTCCACAGTGTCATAAGATTTTCCACCAATAGTGCAAGGTACACATCAATATCTTTCCCAAGATGCTTCAGTCCTTGGATAAGTAGTGACATCAAAATGTACTTTCGCTTCATATATAGCTAAGGAGGATGGTTATATATGCATACATTCATGGGCCAGGTGCTATGTCGGCTGATCATGTTATCGAAAGGATTCATTCCATCTATACTCAACCCAAACTTTATATTGCTCGGTTCCACACTAAAATCTACAGACATCCTATTGATGTTCCTCTACTAGGTAGAATCAGCAGTGTCTCATCATTTCATTTTCCTTACGCTGCTCCGAGTGCTGATGCAGCAATCTTACATGCTTTCGGTTTGCAAATAATGCTTCAAATGGGGAATTACAGGCAGATATCACAACATCTTAGCCAGAGATCCTTGCTTCACCTCGATGTTGTCGCCATCCTCAAAGTCATTTTTACGCTTGTATTAGAATGCTTTGCACAACGGATAAACATATAAGTTTGCATACTCTTTTTGGTAGAAGATACAATCATTCATACATGCATGTATTCTTTTTTACTTCCATTCCCAATGGATAAAGAACCTTCTTAGCTTGGTAAGTAGTTCTTGGCAACATATTTTCCTCTGAAAGGATGTTCACTAGGAGTCCTAATAATATCGTGAAACTCTTGTCGGACCAACCATTGCTTGCCTTCAATTTCAACAGTTCAAGAATGGATGACAACCTTGTGTATTGTGGCTTACAGCTCAGGAACAAAAGGTTTCTTCGAGTCCTCCACCAAGCCCTCGAATTTACCAAATTGTCATCATGTGGCCTATCCTCATGATTGAGCTATGCTACTTCTTTGTTGAAACATGAGTTTAGTTTTCTAAGACTTTTGCGGCTTGGGTCGGGTATTGCTTACAGACTCAGTAGTAGCTATTGTTCTTGAACTAAAAAATTAAAATGAAAAGTGATCTCTTTTATGTGTGAAAAACTGATCTCGTTGATTCTTTCTCATGAAGCGGCTTGCAATTTCACAAGTCATGAACTCAACAGGAGTTTTAGATGACCATAATCATATTCTTAAGCTTATCACTTGGGATGGTTGGCATAAGAATTGAGATATAGCACATGGCAAATTAAAGTGAATAAAACAAAAATAGATTAAGTTTAGGAGGCAGTTATGGATGGCTTCTAGTTCAGAATTTGCTTTATTAAGTTAAATAAAAAATGTGTTTTAGAAAGTGCTCAATATGCTTAATTCTAAGTACTTGAACAAAATGATTTAATATTGAACTTGTAGCACTCTAAAATGACTCAGTTGTTGCTTCTTGGTTTTATTTAGTTTATAGACATGGCTTGACTCATTTTTAAATACCATTGGCTAAACTATGACTTTGATCAACTTGACATGCTAAGAACTACATTTAATTTCATATTCTTACTCTTTAGGTATAGCTTTGTTACATATGGATTGCCATTATCTTGATAGCTTTTTCATATAATATAGCTTGGTGTAATACTTATATAGCCACTTTGGATAATTTTCATAGCTCCTTACCAACCTGAATATGAATAAAATGCAATCACTTCATGTCATTCATACTCTATTTTCTTTTATGCATCTTAATGACTCCATTATCAAAGGGGGAGATAGATTAGTAAAAATACATATCTAGAGCTTGATTTGGAGTTTTTTTATGCGAATTCTTATTAAGTTGGAGCTTTTGTGCTTTGTTATAATTCTCTTGATCTTTTGATCTCTTCTCACCATCACCAACGTTAACTAGAACAATTGTTTTTTCATATGAACTTAAAGTGAAATTTACCAATTTCTTTGGTGGAGTTGAAGCCATTGTGGAAAACTTGCTCTATTCAGTAGCTTCACACCATTTTTGGTTCATATGGTCATTTCTAGTCTTTCCAATTTTTTGTGACCATTTTAAGTATCCTTTTGCAAATTCCCTCTGTACTTCTAAAACCTCCTCCTATTTGTATTTTTGAGAAAATACCAATATGTTCATCAAGGGAAAGATTGAGAGACCATGTGAGAAGATCCAAGATAGTGTGATGAACCATTGCCAAGTTTATGGAGTTGGAATTTGAATTTTGTATTGTTTACATTTTGTTGGTGGTTGTGGTTAGAAAAACTGGTCTGACAGCTGGCTGCCTCCAATCTGATCATTAGCTATCGCCGGTCAAACCACTAGGGAGTTATCGGTTAGACCGCCTAGCGGCATGACTATGGCGATCAGATCGTTGAGCGGTATGACCGGTCGTTCAATGCCAGTTGCATTTTTCTAGAAGGGGTGTTTTGCACTGAGATCAACCGGTCTGACTGGCCCCTGGTTGGCAGTCAGACTGGCCCTCGGGTTTATTTCTTGGATTTTGGGAATTAGGTCTTAGGATGAATTGAATTATGTATGTTCACCGGATTTTTGTCGCACGAAGCATGTTCCCCAAATGTGCTAGTGGATAGTACCCATTAGGTTAGATATAGGCTAGTTGCCTCATCTATTGAACGGGTTTAGAATGGAAGCTTGCATGTGAACCATCCAACCAACTAAACCTTATTTTCCAAGGGTTAGGGTTAGAGAAGAGTTAGTGATGTAGTGTACTCTCTTGTCCTCCAGGAGGAGTGGCTGTAAAACCTATATTTTCAAGTAGCAATAGATCAACTTTGTTTGTCACTTATGTTGTCTTCTTGTTTTGGTTGATTTGTTCTTGTGTTTGTTTGATCTCTTATCTGCCCTTCTTGATTTGGTTGTGTGCCAATAATGTATAAGTAATAGAGATGATTCATGAAGATCAAATCCCATCCATCTAGGAACCAAGTCTCACCGGATTTCGAAGTTGCCCAGTTTTGCTTGGTTTGAGCCTAATCTTGAGATTTCTTGTTCCTAGGGTTTTTCTTTGAATATTTGGGAGAAATAGATTGCTGTGACATATGGGGACTTATCTAGAGCAATCTTGGCTATCTTTTACTCATGAGCAAGTCATATCCTAAGATTTTAAAGTTTGGCTAGTTTTGGTGTAATCTTGTTCTTGTTTGGGAAAGGTTAGAATGTTGACCAAGATTCATGCGATCTTTAGATGGAATAGGTTTTTGAGACCCTAAGCAAGATGTGTTTAAAGTTTTATCTCTTTTGGTTGAGAATTTTAGGAGTTGCACCATTCTTAGTCTTAGCTCGGGCTAATTTTATATTCTAGGAACAGGGGAGCTATCGAACTGCCCTTAGGCTCGGTCCAACTAGCCACCAGTCAGACTGTCGTGGTCAAGCCAGTCAAACCGCCCACCAGTCAAACTGCACTCTGTGGTAGTCAGACTGGTGAGGAACTGAAAACTTCCTCTCTCAGGTTTTGAGGTTGTAGTTTTGTTTATCGGCTTTCAACTATGATCTTAGTAGCTTTATAACTGCCGGAGTGAAAAATTTGTGAATACTTAAGGGAAATTTTCTGTGGCACCATTCACCTCCTTTTTGTTACTATTGTGGTCCTATATAAATTCTCAAGATGCAAACGGTACCTTTGTATTATGGCTTAGTCTTGTCACTGTATTCTTCACTATGGGATTTTCCCCATTACTTGGTCATTCATGTAATCAAATTAATTGTAAATGTATCATTTGTTAATTATTTTTTGGTTAAATTTAAATACCCGGCTTAGTTCCGGTAAAAGTGAGGGTAGTTTCAAAAGGAAACTCCGTCTGCAAGAGAAGAATAATTGGACCTTAAGCTACTTGTGTAAAAAGATTGAACCAAAAGACCACAAGAAGCTGCAATGATGCGCCCGTCTCGTGTAAGGAAGGAATGGATTCCCAGCAACCAAATTATGTAGCTGCTTTGAAGGTGAACCTTCTTGACGTCTGTCTGCATCGTGTTCACTGTGCATTGTCGCTCGATTTTCCCATCAGCTAGCCATTTCCCCATCAGAAATGAAGTGGAACCTGAGATAGGACAACTTGCAAGCTGTTGCTCGTAGGGTTCATCTTTGTAGTACATTATTACTGCTAACCAGGTAGCATCGAGCTCAGGCTTTCGAAAGGATGTGGTTCCAGCAAGAATAAATCACAGCCATTGGTGAATTAGGGAGTATAGTGGGTATAAGGGAAGGGAGCAGGAAAAAGCCTTGTGTAACACCCCGCTCACTCTCTGGGCCAAGATGCTACCACCTCTGCATACTCTACCATTTCATCAACACCAGAAGAATTTAAAATCGACACTAGCTTTATTTATATTACTGCGTTCAGATACATCATAGCAACTTTAGTGATTACTCTAGCCTAGTAGAAGCTAAAGTACATTGACAAAAGTGATACAAGAGTACTGCTGGTTCGTGCCAGTCATCCATGTGCTACTCCCGCCCATGCGTGTCGTTGTCACATCCCAAAAATTTGGCTTTTTGAAAAATTTAAATTCAAATAAATTATTTTAAGTTAATTGGATTTTACTTGGCTTTTATTTTGCCTTTCTGGATTTTCTGGAATTTAAAAACTATTTTTAGAGCTTAAAAAGTAATTCAAAATATGAAAATTAAATATCAACAGTAGTTGGAAATAATTTTATTTAGTCCAAAATATGTCCAGGAGCTTCTGTGAATTTTTCTGGAATTTTTGGAGGTAATTTCATATTTTTCTGAGGCCTAAATAATTTTCTAGCCTTTTCTGAAATTAGAAATCAAATTCTGAAAAATAAAAATCTCCCCTCTCTCTCCAGCCGACGCGTGGACGGCCCAGGACCGCCCACGTCGCCGCTCGGCCTGATCCAGGCCGCACCTCCCCTTCCCTCGCTGTCCAGCGGGCCCGGCCCGTCAGCCGGCGGCCCCGCCTTCCCCTCCTCCTCGCCCGACGCGTGGACGGCTCGGATGAGCCGAGTCTCCGCGCGGGCCATCCAGCCGCCCGCTCTCACTTCCCTCCCTCACCTCGCTGACCCGCGGGCCCCGCCCGTCAGTCACCCCGCGCCCCGCTCTCGCTGCCGCCCGGCCCCGCCTGTCGGATCCGTCTCCCTCGCGGAGCCGGGACTTTCCTTTCTCTTCCCCCCCTCTTTCCTTTCTCGCCGGCCGACCGAATCCTCGGCGGACCCGGCCTTTCCTTCCCCGTTCCTCTCCGGTTTTGGAATCCCCAAGCTCCCCGCACGACCAAATCCCGAACGCCCGCGCCTCCCTTCCCTCTCCGGCTCCCTATTTCCTTTTTCCCCCAAACTTTCCCCACCGGCCACCGAGATCTCCGGCGAGGAATTAAGTGCCCGTGTCCCCTCCTCCGCCCCTATAAATAGCTCCCTCGGCCTCCTCTCTCCCCGCACCACCTCGCAGCGCTCTCCGCCTCCTTCCCCGAGCCCCGTAGAGCCCTGCCACCGTGCCACCTTTCCCTCCGAGCTCCGCCCAACTCCGGTGAGCCTTCGCCGCCGCCTCGGTCATCCCCAGAGCCCGCCGTCGCCACCCCGAGCTTCCTCACGCCCGGACGGTCCTCCCCGACCCCTCGGCCGCCCCTCCCCGTCACCGGAGCGCCGTCGCATCGGAACTCCCGAGCCGTCGTCGCTGCCACCTCGTCGCCGGCCGTCTCCGTTCGTCCCCAAGCTTCGCCGACCCTTCCAACCGAACCCCCTCCGCGCCAGGATTACATTCTACGCGTCACCCGGGCACCTCCGGCCTCCCCTCGCCGCCGGCGCCGTCGCCTCCGATCATCTCTGCCCGGGACGCCCGAAGGTACCCCTCAAGAGGGTTACCTACCCTTATTGGGTAGGCAACGCCTCCCCGCTCCCCTGGCTAGCAGCGCTCACTCGTAACTCCCTCGGCGCGCGTTCGAGCCTCCGGCTCCGCGCGCGGAGGTTGAGTTTTTCGTTTAATTTCCGGGCTGACAAGTGGGTCCCACCCGTCAGCGGCCGCCGGCCTGCGCTGGCCACTGCCGCCTGGGTCCCACCCCTCTGTGCTGGACTCTGACAAGTGGGCCCGAAGACCAGTGGGTCCCACGTGTCAGAGGTTGACTCATTGGGCTCACTGTCCAGTGGGTCCCACATGTCAGTGACCGCCAGTGGTTACTGTTCAGTGGGCCCCACCTGTCAGTCTCTCAGAATTAAAATAAAAGATTAAAATTTAATTCTCTAGTGGGTCCCACCTGTCAGAAATTTCCGAATTTCTCGATTTATTCAAATCTGAGATTTTCAAATGAGCATAACTTTCTCATTTTAACTCCAATTCCAGCCATTCAAATTTCTAAATTCATCTAAAATCATAATCTATCCAATTATGGCCTCTGTTGAATTTTTGGATTTTATTTGAATTTTCTTTTGTATTTATTTGTTTTGTTGCTTCGTCTTTCCTCGCGTAGATTCCAACGTTGTCGACGATCCCTCTTCACAGCAGCAAGAAGACCCAGAAACCCTGCAAGAAGGCAAGTCTCCTTTGATCATTTCGAGCCTATGCTTTTGAAATGTTTTTAAAATATTTTAAATTATGTGCATTGCTATTTACTTAAAGTCACTAGTTCAAGTCTTTAGGAACTAGTTATTCCAACTTGCTATGCCCTCCATTGAAATTGAATGCCATGTACTCTTGTCACCATAGAACTCCCTTTGTCTCATTAATGAGAGTATTTAATTACCTGTTGATGTTAGTATGGTAGGTTAATGCTTAGTCTTGCTATCTAATAACTTTGGAAAATCTTGAAAATGGGAAATTATGATTTATTATTAAATCCTTGTGTTTGAAAGTGAAGTGGCAATTGGAGTTGTCACTGTGATTTTAAAATAAAATAAAAATGTGAAAGTTGGTTTAGATTAGGGTGGATGGTTGTTGGGTTGGTGCAGTAAGCACGAGAACTTGATAAGTGTATGTTCCACCCTAGTCAATTAAGGACCGACGCTTGTGTTTGTCCAAACTGAGCATTAACCGTACAACCACAAGTCTATATGGGTACGACCTAGCTAACTAACCTATAAAGGTGTAGTTTAGATATCACCAGTGGTGTATTGAGTGCCAGGGCGTACTGGTTACTCATAGTGAGGGACAGGGTTACTGTACTCATATGGCGCAAGAGGGGGCTTCAGATTGGGCGGATTTAACCCTTCTGCGGTGAAACCTCAGCGGGTGGTCTCTAGCTATACTGGAGTAGGTGAAAGGCTTTGTGATATTTTATCTGGGTCTCATGCCAAAGGAAGCATGTTGACTATTAAGATAATTTATCTCTTGTGGGTAAAGTTGTACAACCTCTGCAGAGTGTAAAACTATTCGAATAGCCGTGCCCACGGTCAAGGGCGGGCAAGGAATGCATTCACATGGTAGATTTTTGGTTTTGGTTTTAAAATCAAAGTTTTGTATTCCGAGAGTAGAGGGAACTCTCGGAAGGGTATCCTGGCAGTTGGAGCCAGAGAGGGTGGATGGAACCCGCAGTTTTAAACTTGGTCAGATAGACCGGATTAATTAGTGTTGGTAGATGGAACCTTCACTATAGAATTAATGATAATTCTGTTTAAACATTTACTTTACGAAACTGATGCCTTCGAAAATAATTAGTAGTAATTAAATTTTCAAATATTGCTTTGTGCAAAAGAACCGTATGGCCTTCCTTTGTTAAGCCTTGCATCTATGCATTTTTCCCAAGACTTGCGGAGTACTTTATGTACTCACATGCTACACTTAAAAATAACATCTCAGAGGAAGTTGAAGCTCAAGAAGGTGACTACGACTACTGCTTCGCTTGTGGCTGTGATGGATTCTTCCCGGAGGACTAGGTCGCGCTTCCCCAGTCAATTGCCTGTGGCGAATTGATGGGTCGTCCTCGAGTTTTATTTGCTTCCGCTGTGTTTGATTGTGCGAGGTCTTAAACCTCCCTTGTAATAATGAGACCAGGTGGTCAGTACTCTTATTTATTGTAATAAATCGTCGATGGTGATGTTTTCCATTCTGTTTGACTGTGTGCACTAGCTTTGATCTGGGACTAGTGCTGTAATACACAGAGGGTCCGGGTTCGGAAATCCGGGGTCCCGACAGAGATGGTATCAGAGCCAATTTGACTGTAGGACGTGACCTAGATTAGGAATGGCAAACCATAAGGACTTATATTTATAAAAAGAGTATATTAAAAATGTGTAAGCTTCTTTGCTTCTACTCTCTTCCTACTTAGAATCTCGTTCTTGTCTCCAACTCCATTTGTTAAAACTTTTACTAATCTTTTCTTTCACTCAACTTTGTAGATGGCTGGTTCATCCTCCGCTGCCCCGTGGGACTACTACTCACATGGAGAGGATGCTGGAGCATTCGCTAGCCTTCTCCGGCAGCTAATGCAGTGTCTGGAGTACCGTCAGCCGCCCATCTTCAGGGGTCGGAAGACGCGGATCCTGGATCGAGACTCTTGGACGATGGAGGTATTCCTGTATGCACGGGAAGAGGAATTCAAGTCCCACACCTACCCCATCAAGCACCCTCGGTCCCGCTGTTTCGACGCTGTCCAGGACGCAGCACGCCTCGCCATTGACGAGTTGTGCCACCTGCACAAAGATGTTGTACATCAGTCCCCCTTTTGCTTCTTCATCAACCCTCGCCCAGGACAGAGGTATCCAGATCCCTTTGATATTCCAGCTGACGATCCTCGACTGTCACATCAGGTGCAGCTCACCCAGGCGATGGCAGTCACTTATGCTAGAGCTCAGGAGGAGATTGGACAACTTCGGATGCTTCTCACCTCCAGCTACCAGCATTCGGACACACTTCGCGCACAGCTTCTCCAGAGCCAGGCAGCTGAGTTTGAGCTGGGACGTCTCAGGGCCGCAGCCGACTACGCGCCATCTTCACCCGTAGTTGACTACACGCCGTCTTCTCCAGTACCAGCCGTCATCCCCAACAACCCGGCACCACCTCGACTCTCGGGACTCCGCATCAGGATGACAGCACGCAAGAAGGTGCGACGCCCCAGTCCGCCACCTGTCATTACTCTCAAGAAGCGCAAGCCTTCTCCTTCCCGTTCTCGGTCGACTGCCTCCAGTCGTAACCGTGTCTCGGCCGAGTGTGACTGTTCACGTCACCACGTGAGAGAACGCCAGGAAGACCCGGAGGAGGATCCAGAAGAGGATCCGGAAGAAGACCCTGAGGAGCGCGTCTTTGGAGAGGATTAGTAGTCTTTTGAGTCCGTAGTACCCAAATAAAATGTCCGCGTCCTTAGAACGCTTATTGTTATGTTTTGGTGTGCTAGATGGACTGTACCAGGCCTTTGTGCACTTGTGGTACAGCCATCCTTGGAGTTATCTTGATTTTAATAAAAGTTTTTCCCTAAGTGGTTGCTAGTTCTTTCTTGTGTGTTGGCTTGGGATGTGGTTTAGTTCCCCTAATCTCTTACCTTTGCTATTTCCCTCTTACCTTCTGCTAACCTAAACCGCTTCAGATGGTGAACACGAGGAGCAACCCTGGCAGCAGCCGTGACGCCAACAACCAGCCGGAGAACAACATTCCACCACCTCCCGCTCAGGCCCCCAACTTGGAGCAAATGATGGCTATGCAGCTGCAGTTACTTCAAGCTCTCGCCCAGAACCAAGTGCAGCCAGCCCAGCAGGCACCCAACCAGGCACCCCAGTCTAGATTGGGGGAATTCATGAGGACAAGGCCTCCCACTTTTGCTGGATCAGTGGATCCCTTGGAGGCAGATGACTGGATCAAGGATGTGGAAAGAAAATTGGTCCTAGCTCAGTGCAACGATAATGAAAAGGTGTTGTACGCTGCTCATCAGCTCGAGGGAATGGCTGCCAACTGGTGGGAAAACTACCGCGCCGCCCATCAAAATGCACAAGCCATCACTTGGGAGGAGTTTGTCGAAGCTTTCCGCACTGCCCATATCCCTACTGGGATAATGGAAATGAAGAAGAGAGAATTCTACCAACTGCAGCAGGGAAACCTCAGTGTTTCCGAGTACCTGAACAAGTTCACCCAACTGTCCAGGTATGCATCTGAAGAGGTCACCTCGGAGGCGACCAAGATTTGGAGGTTCACGCAGGGACTTGACCCCAACCTCAAGGTGCAGCTGGTATCCAATGACTTCCCAACCTTCCAGCACCTAGTGAACAAGGCTTTTGTCCAAGAAGATGCTCAGCGCCAGCTGTACGAAAATCGGAAGAGGAAGTTTCAAGCCCAGCAAGGAGCAAGCAGCTCTCGATTCCGCCCCAACGCACCTCACTTTCGCAAGCTCTCAGAGTCAAGCGTGCCGAGGACTCCCTTTTCAGGACCCCGCCCAAATCCACAAACTCCCCGGGCAAACAATGGTGGCCAACCCCCGCAGAACAAGACTTCAGCAGCAGGAGTGCAGTGCTTTAACTGCAAGAACATGGGGCACTATGCCAGCAACTGCCCCCAGAAACGCCCAGCAATGACTCCAGTTCGTTTCAATCTGGGGACTACACCAGCAAGAGCTCCGACTGCAGGTCAAGGCCGTGGGGCACCACAAACCCCAAGGACTCCACAAGTGGTGAGCAGAGGGCATCTCAACCATGTGACCGCGGAAGCAGCCCAGGATGCACCCGACGTAGTTCTGGGTAAGTTTCTTGTCAACTCAGTAATTGCATCAGCATTATTTGATTCTGGAGCTTCGCATTCTTTTGTGTCAAAAGATGTGGTTGAAAGGTATAATTGGGATGTGAGTAAACTACAGAACCCCATGCTAGTCCAGTCCCCTGGAAAGGAAATGAGGACTAACACAGTTTGCCTTGACGCAACTGTGGATATAAATGGAGTTAAGTTCTTAGCAAATCTTATTATAATAGACTCCAAGGGTTTAGATGTAATACTTGGAATGGATTGGTTAACCAAGTATAAAGGGCAGATAGATTGTGCTGATCGAGCTGTTACAATCACTAACTCTGATGGGATTCAAGTAAGGTATAAGTCAAACTCCCCTACCCAGAGCAGGTGTAGTTTGAACAGTGTAAAGGGAGTGACTCTGGAAAAAGTACCTATAGTGAGTGAGTACCCAGATGTATTTCCTGAAGATTTGCCCGGAATGCCGCCAGACAGGGAAGTAGAGTTTGTCATCAACCTAGTACCTGGAACAGCTCCAATTTCCAAGAGACCTTATCGGATGTCTGCAAATGATTTGGCGGAAGTTAAGAAACAAATTGAAGAGCTGCAGGATAAAGGATTTGTAAGGCCAAGCTCGTCACCTTGGGGAGCACCGGTACTGCTAGTAAAGAAGAAAGATGGTAGTCTTCGCATGTGTGTGGACTATCGATCATTGAATGAGGTGACTATTAAGAACAAGTACCCTTTACCCAGAATAGATGATCTGTTTGATCAGTTGAAAGGATCATGTGTATTCTCTAAGATTGACCTTCGATCAGGATATCACCAATTGAAGTTAAGACCAGAGGACATACCCAAGACCGCATTTGCCACCCGTTATGGATTGTATGAGTATACAGTGATGTCTTTCGGTCTAACCAATGCCCCAGCATACTTCATGAATCTGATGAATAAGGTGTTCATGGAATATTTGGATAAGTTTGTGGTTGTATTCATAGATGATATTTTGATATATTCCAAGAATGAGGAAGAACATGCCGAACATTTGAGGATAGTTTTGGAAAAGCTCCGAGAAAATCAGTTGTACGCCAAGTTCAGTAAGTGTGAGTTTTGGTTGAAGAAAGTAGCTTTCTTGGGCCATGTGATTTCAGCAGGAGGAGTATCCGTAGACCCGGAAAAAGTTAATGATGTGCTCAATTGGACACAACCAAAGTCAGTATCCGAGATCAGGAGTTTTCTTGGATTGGCTGGATACTATCGTCGATTTATTGAAGGTTTCTCCAAGCTCGCAAGACCTCTCACCCAGTTGCTGAAGAAGGAAAAGAAGTTTGAATGGAGTAAACCATGTGAGGATAGTTTCCAAGAGTTGAAGAAAAGGTTAACTTCTGCACCAGTGTTGACGCTTCCGGACATTAGGAAGGATTTTGAAGTCTTCTGCGATGCGTCAAGGCAAGGACTAGGCTGTGTACTGATGCAAGAAAGAAAGGTAGTAGCATATGCCTCAAGGCAGCTGCGACCCCATGAAGGAAATTACCCAACGCATGATTTAGAGCTCGCTGCCGTAGTGCATGCACTGAAAATATGGAGGCATTACTTGATTGGTAACCGTTGTGAAATTTACACGGATCACAAGAGTTTGAAATATATATTCACTCAACCCGATCTCAACATGAGGCAAAGGAGATGGCTTGAGTTAATAAAGGATTATGATATTGGAATACATTATCATCCGGGAAAGGCTAATGTGGTAGCAGATGCCTTGAGCAGAAAAAGTTATTGTGCCAAGCTGTGGATTAAGGACAGTATGCCTGCCCTTCAAGAAGAGTTCCAACGGCTCAACCTAGAAGTGGTGGAGGAAGGATTTCTAGCCACTTTGGAAGTTCAACCAACCTTAGAAGATCAAATCAGGGCAGCTCAAAAGGAGGACAAGTATGTCCAGGAGATCAAGGATAATATGAAGAAAGGAAAAGCTTCGGGATTTTCAGAGGATGAAAAAGGTACCATTTGGTTTGGGAAAAGAATTATTGTGCCTGAAAAGAAGGAGGTAAAGGAGTTAATATTGAAGGAAGCCCATGAATCTGGATATTCAATTCACCCTGGGAGTACCAAGATGTACCAAGATCTCAAGGAAAGGTATTGGTGGTCAAGTATGAAACGAGAAATTGCAGAATACGTAGCCTTGTGCGATGTATGCCAACGGATTAAAGCTGAACACCAGAGACCTGCTGGACTTCTGCAGCCATTGCAGATCCCTGAGTGGAAATGGGAAGAAATTGGTATGGATTTTATAACTGGATTACCAAGAACCAAAACAGGGCACGATTCAATTTGGGTTATAGTGGATCGTTTGACAAAAGTCGCCCATTTCATTCCAGTAAAGACCACATACTCCGGGGATAGACTTGCAGAGTTGTACATGTCAAGAATTGTGTGCTTGCATGGGATCCCAAAGAAGATTGTGTCAGATCGAGGAACCCAGTTCACTTCGAGATTTTGGCAAAAGCTACATGAACTTTTGGGCACAAACTTAAACTTCAGTACAGCTTATCATCCACAGACAGATGGTCAAACAGAAAGAGTAAATCAAATCCTGGAAGACATGTTGAGAGCTTGTGTACTGGCAAACAAGAGTAATTGGGATCAGAGTTTGCCCTATGCAGAGTTCTCCTACAACAATAGTTATCAATCCAGTTTGCAAATGTCTCCCTTCGAAGCCCTATACGGCAGGAAGTGTAGGACTCCATTGTATTGGAAGGAAACAGGAGAAGGACAAGTGTTTGGACCAGATGTGCTGAAGCAAGCAGAAGAACAAGTTCGTCTAATCCAGGACAGATTAAAAACAGCACAAACCAGACAGAAAAGTTATGCAGACAATCGACGTAGAAGCTTAGAATTCGTACCTGGGGATCATGTTTATTTGAGGGTGTCACCTCTCAAAGGAATGAGACGTTTTGGAGTCAGTGGAAAGCTAGCTCCCAGATTCATCGGACCTTTTCCTGTTGTGGCGAAACGAGGAGAAGTGGCTTACCAGTTGGAGCTTCCACCTCAGCTGTCAAAGGTGCATGACGTCTTCCATGTGTCTCAGCTAAGAAAGTGTCTCAGAGTTCCAGAAGAGCAGATGCCTCTAGATGAAATAAACGTGAAGGAGGACCTCACCTATCCAGAGTATCCAGTCAAGGTATTGGAGGAAGCAGAGCGCCGTACGCGCAGCAAGGTTATCAAGTTCTGTAAAGTGCAGTGGAGTAACCATTCAGAATCGGAAGCAACTTGGGAGCGTGAAGAGGATCTAAAAGAAGAGTTCCCCGACCTTTTTCCCAGTCCATCCGAATCTCGGGGTCGAGATTCTTTCTAAGGGGGGTAGGTTTGTCACATCCCAAAAATTTGGCTTTTTGAAAAATTTAAATTCAAATAAATTATTTTAAGTTAATTGGATTTTACTTGGCTTTTATTTTGCCTTTCTGGATTTTCTGGAATTTAAAAACTATTTTTAGAGCTTAAAAAGTAATTCAAAATATGAAAATTAAATATCAACAGTAGTTGGAAATAATTTTATTTAGTCCAAAATATGTCCAGGAGCTTCTGTGAATTTTTCTGGAATTTTTGGAGGTAATTTCATATTTTTCTGAGGCCTAAATAATTTTCTAGCCTTTTCTGAAATTAGAAATCAAATTCTGAAAAATAAAAATCTCCCCTCTCTCTCCAGCCGACGCGTGGACGGCCCAGGACCGCCCACGTCGCCGCTCGGCCTGATCCAGGCCGCACCTCCCCTTCCCTCGCTGTCCAGCGGGCCCGGCCCGTCAGCCGGCGGCCCCGCCTTCCCCTCCTCCTCGCCCGACGCGTGGACGGCTCGGATGAGCCGAGTCTCCGCGCGGGCCATCCAGCCGCCCGCTCTCACTTCCCTCCCTCACCTCGCTGACCCGCGGGCCCCGCCCGTCAGTCACCCCGCGCCCCGCTCTCGCTGCCGCCCGGCCCCGCCTGTCGGATCCGTCTCCCTCGCGGAGCCGGGACTTTCCTTTCTCTTCCCCCCCTCTTTCCTTTCTCGCCGGCCGACCGAATCCTCGGCGGACCCGGCCTTTCCTTCCCCGTTCCTCTCCGGTTTTGGAATCCCCAAGCTCCCCGCACGACCAAATCCCGAACGCCCGCGCCTCCCTTCCCTCTCCGGCTCCCTATTTCCTTTTTCCCCCAAACTTTCCCCACCGGCCACCGAGATCTCCGGCGAGGAATTAAGTGCCCGTGTCCCCTCCTCCGCCCCTATAAATAGCTCCCTCGGCCTCCTCTCTCCCCGCACCACCTCGCAGCGCTCTCCGCCTCCTTCCCCGAGCCCCGTAGAGCCCTGCCACCGTGCCACCTTTCCCTCCGAGCTCCGCCCAACTCCGGTGAGCCTTCGCCGCCGCCTCGGTCATCCCCAGAGCCCGCCGTCGCCACCCCGAGCTTCCTCACGCCCGGACGGTCCTCCCCGACCCCTCGGCCGCCCCTCCCCGTCACCGGAGCGCCGTCGCATCGGAACTCCCGAGCCGTCGTCGCTGCCACCTCGTCGCCGGCCGTCTCCGTTCGTCCCCAAGCTTCGCCGACCCTTCCAACCGAACCCCCTCCGCGCCAGGATTACATTCTACGCGTCACCCGGGCACCTCCGGCCTCCCCTCGCCGCCGGCGCCGTCGCCTCCGATCATCTCTGCCCGGGACGCCCGAAGGTACCCCTCAAGAGGGTTACCTACCCTTATTGGGTAGGCAACGCCTCCCCGCTCCCCTGGCTAGCAGCGCTCACTCGTAACTCCCTCGGCGCGCGTTCGAGCCTCCGGCTCCGCGCGCGGAGGTTGAGTTTTTCGTTTAATTTCCGGGCTGACAAGTGGGTCCCACCCGTCAGCGGCCGCCGGCCTGCGCTGGCCACTGCCGCCTGGGTCCCACCCCTCTGTGCTGGACTCTGACAAGTGGGCCCGAAGACCAGTGGGTCCCACGTGTCAGAGGTTGACTCATTGGGCTCACTGTCCAGTGGGTCCCACATGTCAGTGACCGCCAGTGGTTACTGTTCAGTGGGCCCCACCTGTCAGTCTCTCAGAATTAAAATAAAAGATTAAAATTTAATTCTCTAGTGGGTCCCACCTGTCAGAAATTTCCGAATTTCTCGATTTATTCAAATCTGAGATTTTCAAATGAGCATAACTTTCTCATTTTAACTCCAATTCCAGCCATTCAAATTTCTAAATTCATCTAAAATCATAATCTATCCAATTATGGCCTCTGTTGAATTTTTGGATTTTATTTGAATTTTCTTTTGTATTTATTTGTTTTGTTGCTTCGTCTTTCCTCGCGTAGATTCCAACGTTGTCGACGATCCCTCTTCACAGCAGCAAGAAGACCCAGAAACCCTGCAAGAAGGCAAGTCTCCTTTGATCATTTCGAGCCTATGCTTTTGAAATGTTTTTAAAATATTTTAAATTATGTGCATTGCTATTTACTTAAAGTCACTAGTTCAAGTCTTTAGGAACTAGTTATTCCAACTTGCTATGCCCTCCATTGAAATTGAATGCCATGTACTCTTGTCACCATAGAACTCCCTTTGTCTCATTAATGAGAGTATTTAATTACCTGTTGATGTTAGTATGGTAGGTTAATGCTTAGTCTTGCTATCTAATAACTTTGGAAAATCTTGAAAATGGGAAATTATGATTTATTATTAAATCCTTGTGTTTGAAAGTGAAGTGGCAATTGGAGTTGTCACTGTGATTTTAAAATAAAATAAAAATGTGAAAGTTGGTTTAGATTAGGGTGGATGGTTGTTGGGTTGGTGCAGTAAGCACGAGAACTTGATAAGTGTATGTTCCACCCTAGTCAATTAAGGACCGACGCTTGTGTTTGTCCAAACTGAGCATTAACCGTACAACCACAAGTCTATATGGGTACGACCTAGCTAACTAACCTATAAAGGTGTAGTTTAGATATCACCAGTGGTGTATTGAGTGCCAGGGCGTACTGGTTACTCATAGTGAGGGACAGGGTTACTGTACTCATATGGCGCAAGAGGGGGCTTCAGATTGGGCGGATTTAACCCTTCTGCGGTGAAACCTCAGCGGGTGGTCTCTAGCTATACTGGAGTAGGTGAAAGGCTTTGTGATATTTTATCTGGGTCTCATGCCAAAGGAAGCATGTTGACTATTAAGATAATTTATCTCTTGTGGGTAAAGTTGTACAACCTCTGCAGAGTGTAAAACTATTCGAATAGCCGTGCCCACGGTCAAGGGCGGGCAAGGAATGCATTCACATGGTAGATTTTTGGTTTTGGTTTTAAAATCAAAGTTTTGTATTCCGAGAGTAGAGGGAACTCTCGGAAGGGTATCCTGGCAGTTGGAGCCAGAGAGGGTGGATGGAACCCGCAGTTTTAAACTTGGTCAGATAGACCGGATTAATTAGTGTTGGTAGATGGAACCTTCACTATAGAATTAATGATAATTCTGTTTAAACATTTACTTTACGAAACTGATGCCTTCGAAAATAATTAGTAGTAATTAAATTTTCAAATATTGCTTTGTGCAAAAGAACCGTATGGCCTTCCTTTGTTAAGCCTTGCATCTATGCATTTTTCCCAAGACTTGCGGAGTACTTTATGTACTCACATGCTACACTTAAAAATAACATCTCAGAGGAAGTTGAAGCTCAAGAAGGTGACTACGACTACTGCTTCGCTTGTGGCTGTGATGGATTCTTCCCGGAGGACTAGGTCGCGCTTCCCCAGTCAATTGCCTGTGGCGAATTGATGGGTCGTCCTCGAGTTTTATTTGCTTCCGCTGTGTTTGATTGTGCGAGGTCTTAAACCTCCCTTGTAATAATGAGACCAGGTGGTCAGTACTCTTATTTATTGTAATAAATCGTCGATGGTGATGTTTTCCATTCTGTTTGACTGTGTGCACTAGCTTTGATCTGGGACTAGTGCTGTAATACACAGAGGGTCCGGGTTCGGAAATCCGGGGTCCCGACAGTCGTCCTCAACGGTCACCTAAAAACATCAACAAAGCAAGGCTGAGTCCACCGACTCAGCAAGTACAAAGCAAAACAGCAAATAACAGGTTCATTCATTAGACCATAACCGTTCCATTCTTATTAACCACTTTTCCATTTATCCACTTTTTCATTTAACCACTTTTCCACTTAACCACTTTACGTTTTGATGAAATGTTCATCAGACACGTGCACATGTACTTCTTTCTCAAGTCTTTAGCCTATACTACTTAACGGGTATCACTTCCCATCTTTGTGGACTGCATCACACTATCCCTGTAACTATTCTACCGCCATCACTTCCCAGTTCTGTGAGCTATTCCCCACTATCTCTGTACTGTTCTACTATCATCATTCCCCATTTCTGTGAGCTACTCCTCACTATTTCTATTCAACACATACCATCTCTGTGGGCTATACCTCGCTATCTCTGTAACTATTTTTCCGTTGTCACCTCCCATCCCTGTGAACTATACGTCACTAACTCTGTAATTGTTCTACTGTTATCACCTCCCATCTCTGTGAACTATACGTCACTAACTCTGTAACTGTTCTACTGTTATCACCTCACATCTCTGTGAACTGTATATCACTATCCCTGTAACTGTTTCACAGTTAACCCTTGTATGCAACACAATGCATCTGTAACTGTATCACTGTTCTGTTCTGTTTTCATGCAATGCAATGCATCTGTAATGCGTCTGTAACTGTAGCTTATACCGGTATAGCGGAGCGTCCACCCGTCGATGGACCACTCGCCTCGTCCTCTTTCATACGAGGTCTCAACCTCCACTCCCGTGGAGTACCTACCTCTGTAGGTCTTATTCAAGAGCACTCCGGACTAGTCGCACGACTTTCTCACCGACCTGACTCTTATGCAACTGCATGATGCAATATGCTCCAAATGTGAATGCCTAATCATAAATGTTACTCATCAAAGTATGATTAGCATATAACCACAGGCATCATCTCATAAATACTGTAAATCATGGCATGGGAACACGAATAACAACCATTCACCATAGTTTACTATTCTACCATGCACTTGCAAATTCATTTATGCATATCAACTTGCCATGTCCCAACGTTTATCTACTATGCGCCCGGAATAAGGTAAACTTTACCCTCAAATCATTCAATTTAACCGAAATCACTACCCAAATTCACCGCTTTGCAATGCACTTGCCTGGTTAGCCTCGAGAATGACGCGTGGACGGCTCCGACCCGGGACCTCCACCTGCGTACACGTTAACCCGACTCAATGGCAAAACGAAAATCCAGAGCTTAAATGTAGAACGGCGTCCTTGAGCTCATATCCCGACCTCAGGCGTAATCGCACGGGTTTTGAGGGACCTGTCGCGCAGGTGCCGAACCCCTTTTTTTCTCTTTTTCTTTTTCTCCTCTTTTCTTCCCATTCTCTTTCTTTCCTTTCTTCTCTTTTTTTCCTTTTCTCACCTACCCGGCCGGCCTTATCCTCCCCTTTTTTTCTTGGCCGAATGGCCCCTCATTTTCCCCCCCACCTGGCTCTCTCTCTCTCCTCCCCATTCACTCCAGCCGAACGGCCTGCTCCTCCTCCTCCCCTTTTTCTCCGCCTGGGGTGGCGCGGCCGGCCAGGCGCGGCGGCGCCGGCGGCTCCCCCGCCGCCCCTTCTTCTCCTCCCCTCCCCACTCTCTCTCTCTCCCTCACCGGCCCCGCCTGGGGCGGCGCGGCAGTGCGTGGCCGGTGACCTCGCCGGCCCCCCTCCACCGCTGGCCTTCTCCGCCTCCTCGGTCTCCCCCCTCGCCCCTCACTCTCTCCCGCCTGGGGGCGGCGCGGCGGCGCGCGGGATGGCGCGGGAGGCGTGCCGGCCCGGCGGCCCGCCAGCCCCGGCCCTCTCTCTCCGCCGGCCTTCCCCCTCCTACCTTCTCCTCCTTCCCTCTCTAGCACGGCGCTCCTCCGGCGGCTTGGTGGCGCACGCGGCGGCTCGGCTCGCCGGCCCTCGGGCTCACCGCCGGCCGCCCCCTTACCCGCCTCTCCTGCGCGCATGGTGGTGGAACGCCCGCTGCCCGGCCGGCACGGCCAACGGCCGCCGGCCGCCTCCACCGTCACTCCCTTGCAGCGCCACTACTGCTACTCATCGTACTTTACCTTTCACATGCTTTGGGGTGTGCTCGGTCTTGGCAGTGAGAAAGAATGGTGCTTCGGTTGGCTTTGTTCTTACTTTGAGGAGAAAATGAGATGGGAGAAAATGGGCTTGGCTCTTGGCTTGGCCGTGAGAGAAATGGAGGGAGGGTTCTTACCTTGGCCGAGGGAATGTTGGTGGGGAAATGAGCCTGGCTGCATGGTACTAGTATATATGGGCACGGTTGGGGGCTTGCGCTTGCATTTGTGGAATGACCGAATCGTCCCCACTTAATGCCCATGCCCCTCTCATGCTCCTCTCATATGATTGACTGCCCAAGGGCAATATGGTCCAAGGGATATGTTGGCGTTGGAGTCTTTTACTGCAGCGGTAAATCGGTAAAAGGTAAGATTAAGATTTGCTGGATGATGAACACCCGAAACGCGAGACGGTGCCGACTGTCCCTAGGCGGTCCAGGAACCTCTGAGAGCGCTAGATATGCGGCTCTCTAGACGGTGCCGACCGTCCTGGGATGGTCTGGGAACCTCTGTGCGCGATACTAAATTGGCACTCTAAAAGTCGATGGGTCTGACGGCAAATCCCTCATTTATCTCTAATGTTTTCATTTTGCATATATTCTTGTTGTGGAATTACACCTTGACCCCCTTAACGATTCATTGGAACAAAAATGCATTGGAGATGCTGACCTATAAGAAATTGCCCCCAAAATAGCAACATCGGATATGGAACAATCTTTCTGCCCTTAATTCGTGGCGTGTTGCCGGAGGCAAAGAGCGAAGGAATACGTACCAGGTCAGCAATCGGAAAAACAAGAGTACGAATTCAGGAATTAATGTACGTACATCATCATATCATATATATCGGAGATTGCCAGCATATCTGAGCCGTGCATGCACACACACGTAGCTTTTACAATCAAGTAAGTCTGATCACTGCAGCGGAAGCTCGGCACCAGGTGTGGCTGATGGCGTCGAGCGGCGCGTGGCAACCTCCCAGCAACTCGCCCATGGCTGCAGATGCTCCGGCGGTGGCCATCGACGCCAAGCTGATGATGGCCACAGGCCGTGGCGACTGCCAGCGGCTGAAGGATCTTCTCATCAAGGAAGATACCACGGCGATGGTGGTGGTGATGGCTCCCAGCAACCAGCTGCCTGCTGCGGCGCCGGAGCCTCCCCAAGCGACCATGAATCCCCGGCTGCTACAATACGCATGCCAGGGCAAGTGGCAAGCACTGGGTGATCTTCTCGACAGGGAAGATGCACCTGGGCGGTCACTTGGGGTGCCAACTCAAGGTGTCGGTCGGCCTGCACGCCTAGCAGCATCGCTTCTGGAGGGCGCCACCGTTGAAGGAGACACCGCACTCCATGCAGTGGCCACCTATGGCGACGCTGACAACTACTTGTGGAGTGCTGACGTGATCTACCGCAAGGCCAAGCACCTCCTATTTGCCCCCAACAGGAAGGGTGACACACCCCTGCATTGTGCTGCCAGGGCTGGGAATTCCCAAATGGTCTCTCATCTCATTGGTCTGGCCAGAGCTGAGGACGAAGGCGACGAGAAGCTCAAGGAACTCGTGAGAAAGGAGAATGGGCGAAAGGAGACGGCCTTGCATGAGGCTGTCCGCATTGGTAATAACGATATAGTTAAGCTGCTCATGGAAGCTGATTCAGAATTGGGTAATTTTCCCCAGGACGGCAGTTCGCCGTTGTACCTAGCCATTTTACTGGAGAAGTACCCCATTGCGGCCTCACTATATGATAAGAGTAAAGGAAATATTTCGTATTCCGGACCAAATGGACAAAATGTATTGCATGCTGCGGTTCTTCGTGGCACAGGTACCCCATGACCCCATCCCTCTTCCTATCTTACAAATCCAGGCTCGTCTACCATTTTTCAGCACTTCTATTTGTGTGTGCATATTGGGATAGATATATAGGTCTATGTTTTAGACCTTGCAGATAAATTTTTGTAAGGGTGCTCCTAATAGTTGAGCATCTGTCACTAAACAAAACCAGCAAACTCCTGGTCCATCGTCATCCACCCACTTCTATCTATCTATATCTATCTATTTTTCTTTATCTTTACTAATTTGAAATATAATTCACTATAAGTTAATCCTAGAAATATGTTTAGATATTATAGAAAATTGTTGAAAATTCATATAAGCTTAAGCTTGACTAAACATGCATCTAGAATCTTTAAAGACTATCAACAATTTAAGTGCAAATAAATCATAAACGAATTTCTTACAAAGACTATTAAAAATCTTCCTAATGAAAGGGGAATTAAAAAGCTATAAAAATATATAATAATATCAAGGATTTAAATATAAATAAAGCATATCACCTGACCGTGCAGGCGCACAGGAACTCCTACTACACTATATTAAATAATAAATAATATTTACAACAGAAAAAAGAAACATAGCCATAAACGTTATCAATGGAAACTGTTATAAACGGCTTTAGATTATATGTATGGTGCATGTTTGATTTGAAATCCACTCATGGATTTACGTACATTAGATATCCTCATATCCAAATGTAAGAGTCATGGCTCAAATAAAAGTAAATTTGTTGCAGTTAAACATAACTAGCAGAATTACCTACAATTGCTAATATGCACTACCAAATAAGTGGTGTAGATCATTCCTTTTTTTCTCGATTAATGAGAGAATTTGTACACTTTTTTTATTTTTAGGATTATATATTATTGTGGGATTCTCTTGCTCTCAAAACAAAGTGTCTTAAATATCACCAATTGTTTATATTTATATAGATATGGTACATGCAAGGTGTACTATACATATATTATAAATTTCAAATTCACAATTATACAATATAAGGTAAATATTTGATGCTTAAAATACTCAATTTTCAATTAAAATTACACAAAACATCAGATAAGCAAAATATAAAATTCAAATGAATATAATAAGGAGAAAACAACCTAAACATAAGAAAATTGAAATTTATGATGTAAATCCTTTCTATACAAACATATGTACGTAATTGTAGCTTAAATTTGTAAAACGATTATAGGGATATAAAATTATGGCGATCAAGTACATAAAACTTCGTAACTAGTAATTCTAGGAAAATGACGGTCATTAAAAAAATCTAAAAACAACTATGGTATAAAATTATATAAATATTTATTACTAGAAATACGGAGAAATGTGGCAACCAAAATATATTTTCTAAACTTGGAAAATTCAAAAATGAGACTAAAACTTTGCTACAAAAATTATATAGATTTGTAAATAAATATAAAAATAATAATAACACATATATTGTTATAAACACAAATCCTGTGAGAATGTAATAGTTTATTACTAGTGCATACTAATTAGGCATTCTAAGGTAGCTCTCACGTTAACCAAAAAGTTCTGTCTATCTATCTGACAGACCCAAGTTATAAATAAATATAAAAATATTAATAACACAAAAAAAGAGTTCATACCAAATACAATCCATAAAAAATATGAAAAAATAAAGGAAATAAAAAATAAAAAATTAGCAATTTGATTTGCATTGACTTTCAAAGTAACATCCACAAATAATTAAATTTTGGAATAATAATTAAATAAAGGTTAGAAAATTAAAAGAAAGAATCCATATCAAGTACAATCAAAATTAACTAAATTTTGGAATAAAAAGAAAGCAATTAGCAATTTTATTTCCATATAGTTTCCAAAGTAAAATCCCAAAAACCTAAAATTCAGAGTCAACATTAAATTGAAAACAAAAATTGAGTTTTTTTAATACAAATTCTAGCCTAAAAGTGAAAGAACAAATACAAAATGAAAAATAAAAGTAAATTTGCAGTTTGATTTCTGTAATAATTCCAAATTTAAATACCTAAAGAGCTCAAATTTGGAATAAGTAAATATACTATGCTAATTAGACACTTTGAGTAACTCCCATATTAATAAAAAAAATAAAAAGATATAGCCATCCATCTAGCAAGCATGAGTTATAATGTCTTAGAATAACAGAAATAGTTATATCAAGTGCAATAAAAATACTAAAATTTGGAATAAAAAAACAAAATTATCAATTTTATTTCATACAAACTTCAAAGTAAAATCCCTAAATATTTCACATTTGGAAAAAAATTTAACAAAAATTAGCTACTTTATGTGTATACGAATTCAACCTAAAACTGAAATTCAAAATAAAAATAAACGAAAATTAGCAATTTGAATTTCATACAAATTCGAAATTAAAATACCTAAATGGAAAATTTTGGAATAAAAATTAAATGAACATTAGCGTGGTGTATATCAATTCTTTAATTAAGGGGTATTTTATGTCTTTTGTAGAACTTGGACTCATTATTTATAAATTGAAGTTAAAGTTGAAATTTAAATTAGATTTGTAGATTTAGAACTTTTTCTATATTCTAAAAATTTCAAATTTTTATCTTTTGAGATGGAGATTGAGAACCTTATCTAAGAAACTATGTCGTCCCAATGCACAGATTGACAACTAGTACCTATATTAATTAGGTACTATGAGGAATCTCCTGCATTAACCAGAAAGATCTAGCCATCTATCTGGTGCAGCTAAGTTATAATGGTTTAGACTAAAATAAAGAGTACAAGTCAAATAAAATTCAAATTAACTAAAATTTGAAATAAAAAATAAAAAAAATTAGCAATTTGATTTCCACACGACTTCCAAAGTAACATCCAAAATAACTAAAATTCAAAATGAGAATTAGCAAATTAAAAGAAAAAAATCCATGTCACATGCAGTCCAATTAACTAAAATTTGAAATATAATATAAAAATTACCAATTTGACTTCCATACAATTTCCAAAGTAAAATCCCTAAAAAGCTAAAATTTAGAATAAACATTAAATAAAATTGGAAATCAAATTTTTATATAAATTCTAGCCTGAAAGTGAAATACCAAGTACAAATTGAAAAATAAAAGAAAATTGGCAATTTGATTTCTGTAAGAATTCCAACTTTAAATACCTATAGAGCTAAAATTTAGAATAATAAGTAGGACTGAATCCGGCAATCAGATAGGGTGATTGATTTTTGAAACTTTTCTCCTAAATGTATTCAAAATCTCCACTTAAGTGACTATGAGAGTCACCAAATTTAGATTATACTAAATAGGCTTAGCAAACCAAAGCTAGAGCCCTAAACAAACAAAATTAGCAACCTTTAGCACAAGGATGGTTAGACCACCATGGATGGGCCGGCTTGACCACAGGGACAAGGGTGATCTAACTGATGAGGCTGGTCTAACTGTAGGTCTAGGGCTTATCTGACCAGTCATTTATTCCTAGATCTAAAAACCACTCGGGTTAAAGCTCAAATCTCATCCAAACACTTTTAAATTTTACGAAAGACTTGTTCAAGATACTAGGAACATAAACTAATTAAGAATCATAAGATTCTTGGGCCCAGGTTCACTAAATTGAAGAAAGTAAATATAGGACTAAAGAACACCAAAAACCCTAAAACCTAAATGACTTCTTACTCATGATAAAGGCATAAGGTCTTTTATACTATTCTCACATGTCCTACCAAGGTAATTCAAGCTATATCTCCCACGATCACAAAATCATAAATCTTGCTCAAGAACACTAATGAACCAGGCATAATCTTGTTTCTTGTTATAGAGGTGATCTAGATTTTAATGATTGATCAACTAGGATCTTCTAGTGCCTCTTAATCATGGATCATGGCAAGATCAAGATTTCAACACTTGAGTAAAGAGGAGAAAGACTTGGACGAATTTTGATATCTATTGATACTTGAAGATGAATATTTACAACCACTCCCTAGCCACTCACAAAGGCTAAGGATGATAAAAAGCTCAAGATAAAGAGTCACAAATCATCTATCAACAGTTCTCTCCAAGAACCCTAAATCTCCTCTACTTGACTTCTTTGAGAGCTTACCCTAACTCTCTCAACACACCCACCTTATATAGTAGAGGTTTACAAAAAAAACCTAATCAGCACCTCTAGTTGAGTTTCATCTACTCTTGTATGGGCTAATCCGTTAACCCAACACCGTACCGGGTTTTACACTCACACATGCATGCTTCTCAAAGCGTAACTTGTACTTGGCGCCAAAGCACGAATTCTCCATTCCATGTTCTCCATGAAGACTCCTTAACCTAATCCACTTAAGCTATCATCGTAGTTTCACACACCACCGCTTTTTCGATATTGGTCAATTTACCAAAATACCCTCTATCATCATTCCACGAAGCTTTGCACTTCCTTCGCCTTGAAGCAACTTTGTGTTTCATCTTCAACTCCATGTGACCCTAGTGACTTATCACCAAGCCCCACACTCGTCTAAATCCGATCAAACAATTCTCACTTGCAAACAAGCCCAATTCAATTGGCATGCTACATACCTTTCAATGCACCATGATGACACTCGGTTTTCTTGACCGTTCTAGACTTTAACTCCTCCATAAGTTTAGTCCCGATCTACCTTACCATTGCCTGTCATATCCACCACTATTATCTCCCGCTCTCATTCCTAGCTAGTCTTCCTGGCTTGTAACCACTCCACTAGCCTCGGTCATCTTCTCAGGGTACCTTGATCATTCTGGATCTCAGCTCCCCTAGCATAGTCTTGATCCCTTGGCTGCTCTAGACCTAAAATCTCTTAGCTTAGTCCCAATCCCATCCAGCTCACCATGAGTTAGTTTTGGAGTCCTACAACCAACATGTCAGACCTAGGAGTAACACTTCTGGATCCTCTGTGTTAATCACACTAGTCCAGAATTAGCTAGTGCATACAGTGTATAACAAAGATAAATATGAACCATAATGACATGTATTCATTAACTAAATATGGGCCTCATGACCAAATTTTACATCCATAGCCCATAGGCCAAATTTAATTATAAGCAACAGAAGATAAAGCCAAAGTGAAAGAATCCCAAATAGCCTGCCCATAGACAAACGACAGTAAGACGCGACCTAGTCATTCTGATCCTCACCGTAGTCAAAGTCGTCCTCCTCTAAGCAACATAATTAAGCAATGGTGAGCATATAAAATGTACTACATAAGTTACACAAGAAAATACATTATTAATGTAGAGGCAACAAGTGAAGGCATATATGATTATCTGAGCATAAAGTGGAATTTGAATAAATACAGTAAGTAGATTGGAAAATTGCTAAACTTAATACAATAAATAAAATAGTAATTTAAACAAATCAGTAACATTAGCGTAGGTGCCGACCTAACACTAACCTAACCACAAGTATCTCACCTAGACCATCTTTCTCCAAAAAGCATCCAACATTTCTACTTAAACTAATTTTTGGAAAAACAAGGGCTAATACGTGAAAAACTTTATTTAGCATATCCATCCCCGTGGTCATGGCTATCCAGGATAGCTTATACACTCTTCAGATGTGGTACAACTTTACCCACAAGATACGATCATCTCATATTGTGGCATGATTAGTACACTCCCTTGGTGTGCAGCGAGAGATCATGACAAGACATTTACAATGCAAGGCCGTCAACCTGGTCACGTCTCTACTAAGGTTTCACCCCAATAAAAGAATCCACTAGATTGAAGTCCCCTCTTATGCCATGTGAGACTTCTCATGGCCTACGCCATGCTTACATTCAACCTATAGCGAGATTCAGATTCAGACCTACAAATTAGTTAACTAGGACTGTTCCATATTAGCCTTGTGTTAGTATGATAGGGCTTTGTAGCAGTAGCTCACAGACCAGTCCTTAATTAACATAGATAGACTTTCCACATACCCCTTGTGCCAAGCACCTACATTGAGCTACCAAGCAATAACTTGTACCAGTAAGCACCCACCACCTAATCATTTGTCTAATCTAAACCAAGTTTTATATTTTACTTTGTCAATATTTCATAGTTCTTCTTGACTCAATGAAGTCAAGAATACATTTTAAAACTTATCATTTTATATAAAAAAGTTATCCCAAATCTAGGTTTATCTCTGAGCATATCTAAGCATTTGCTACAAAGTTTTTCAACTAATACTAGTGTACTGATCAGAGTTCTAATCTAGGGTGACAAGGTATAAGGATTTATAATGTCAAAGGTGTCATAATAAGTAGGTATTAACTAAGTATTTGAAACTATAATTGAAATGCATTGAATAAACATGTTTGCAGAACAATTTGAAATAATATAATTTTATTTGCAAATTGAGATCAACATGTGTAACTTGCCTTACTCTGCGAATTGGTGGTGAGAATCGTCGGCAAAGTCGCACTCTTTAGATAACTCATAGTTAAGATGCGAAAAGACAAAATAAACTAAATTAAAATAAAATCCCAAAAGTATAAAATAGGTTCTAGGAGATAGATGAATTTAGATGAATTTAAGAATTTGAATCACTTGATTTGGAGTTCGGACAGTGAAGAATGGGCTCTAAAAAAATTGCTAGACGTGAAAATGTTAACAAAGAAAAACAAGGGAAAATTGTAACAAAAAGTCATGACATGTGAGGCTACCATGTCATTGACTAGAGGGGAAAAATGAAGCAACTTCTTCCGCACATACAAAGGAGATTAGGTAGCCATGAGAGGCGGGTGGAGAGGGGCTTGGTGCCGGTGAGAGGAGGTGCGGGAGGTGATGGCAACCAGCAAAATAGGTTGTTAGGGACCCGAGGAGCATGAGGGAAGTGGTGGTGCAGCAAACGGAACATGATGGTGATGTGGGTGGTGGTTTCTTGAAGAAATCAAAAATCTGCTTGAATGAAAATATAGGAAATGAGGAGAGAAGAATATTTGAGGGTAGAAGGATTTTTGATGATATCTAAAGGATGAAGAGATCGGGCTCAATGGAATTCTCGTCGAAGTTGAGGAAGAAGGTATGGCTAGTGGTGCTCCAGTGGGTGTCGACCAAAATTGCTAAACGACATTGTAGATAATGGCGTGCAGAATCTCTAGGAAAAATATGAGGACCAATGAAGTACGAGAGAGGCCGAAAGAGATCACTGAAGGCTTTACCGGAGTTGGGGAAGAAGGGAGGTTGAGGGAGCTCTGGAGGGTTTCAGGCAAAACCAAGAGAAGACATTGTGGAGAATGGTGTGAGGCACCTGTGGCTCAATTTATAGGCAAAGAGGAGCTACGAAACGACTGTAATTGATTGCCAAAGTTATGGCTGGAAATAAAGGCTATTGTTTTCATTGGAAAAACAAGAAACGAACAACGGTTTTGGGTCTGAGTGGCTGCCTTGTGGGGCTGGCTAGAAATAGGTAAGGTTCGAAAGTTTAAAAGATTTTTGTTTATTTGAATTAATTAATCAATTTCAAAATTAATTACTTTCCTTCTGAAAACTCATAGAGATAACAAATAAATCGGTAGAAATAACAAACAGACTCGAAAAATCAGCAAAAATACCAAAAAAATTCCATGCAACACAAGGAACAAAAAAATTGGTTTTTAATTTAATTGTTGTTCTATTTATTCATTTTAAATCATTTTCATTTTGGAATGTCTCAATTAAGCTTTAATGAATTTGAGAAAATCCCAAATGGTTATATTTTTTATTTTGAAAACTTTACTAGAGAAAGATGGTTATGTCTCAAAGCATGGAATTTATTTTGGTCGGAGTAATTGATTTTGGGCATGCATGGCTTTGGCTTTTGGTTTGCTTGGCTAAGGAATAGAGACGAGGCTACTGGTTTAGTTTGAACAGTAACATATGAACAGTGCTCGAGAGGAGAGAGACAAGCAGGAAAGGGGCAGCCGGCTGGGAAGGTAAAAGGCGAAAGGGAGGAGGAAGGAAAAGAAAAGAAAGGAAAGAGAAGGAAAAGGGAAACAAAGAAAAAGAGAGATAGGCCAAGAAAAATGGGTTTAACTAAAAAAATATGTTTGACGTTTTTCTAGAGATTTGAATTTTGTGATGTTTGAATTTGAATTTTGGAATTTGGTTTTTTGGATGTTGAACTGGGAATTGGAAATTGGAATTTTGAATTCCAAAATTTTGAATTTGGATTTTGGAATTTGAACCAAATAAACTTCCAATTTGAAAATAAATTTTACAGAAATCTAAAATAATAATATTATTATATTTTTTGTATAAATTATTATTTTAACTTCAGGAACAGAAAAGGTCTTTTAAAACGCAAAAAATTTTGGTGAATAATTTTGAACTCACGAAAACCAAATACCACTTGTTTTTATTTTTTAATTGAATTATTTTTTATTTTTTATTTTATTTTACTATTATTTTTGGAATAAAAACATGAACTATAGCACAAACACCAATAAGCAAATTATCACGTAGCACCGCATGACAAAAAAAATCATCAATTGACATAATTGATGATCGAAGTACACTTACCTTCATATCAAAACATCTACGTATGCTTTGACATATAGCACGTAGTGCTCAATGACTAGCTGTCATGTCTTCACGTATTCGGACTTTCTCGAACCGTCTCTATGTGCTTCGACATCGTCACTTGGCGTACCACATGCACCAACTTGTCTCTTTATGATCGTTGTCTTCTTTGTGTTTTCCACTTGAGCCATATAGCCTCACCCAGACTTGATCTCATAGACTTCAGTTCTCCCACCTAGTCCCTGTCTCTTGTCGTTGACCACTAATGTTCTCTAAGCCACCTGTACATATAAAGATCAAACAACTATCTCGAGCACAAGTTCTATGCACTTGACTAAAGTTAGTCAAATTAATGCATCATGCAACTCAACATAACCAAGCATCGACACCCATGTTGTGCACACACTCAAAACACATTCCACTGATCCTAACCTCCTAGGACCAAACCTCGAATCAAAATACACAATTTTAACACCAATTTGCCAAAAGTCAGTCTGACTGCCATTACTAGACCAGTCAAACTATCGGTCATTGGCACCATGCTGGTCAGCGGTATGACCGCTATGGTTTGGCCTGTCTAACCACTTAAGAGCACTAGAAAATACTATCTCAAGAATTTTAGTAAAACTCTATTTAGTTTCAACTCTAGTTTCCATTTCCAATAGCACATAGTGCAAACACACCTCCAAAAAAGCCTACACAAGTGTTTAGTATGCAATTTCCAAAAACCCATATGGATGGTCTGACTACTTGCCTCAAGGTGATCAGATCGTAGGCCACTAGCCACTCAGACCACCTTCCCCATGGCGGTCAGATCGCTTGAAATCTGACACACATAATATGAAATCTGATTTTTTTTAAAACTTTTGCAAAATTCAATTTCAACTCAACCAAAGTACCAATTGTTCATCACAAACATATTCTAGACCTTTTCACATGGTCTCCCAAAATAAATATTCTATACTAATGTAACAGCCTAGGTTTTTTTAAAAAATAATAAAAGTTAAAAAATAATTTAAAATAAAAATAAGTGTTTTGGCTGCCTGAATTTTATTTTTGATTTGCCCTGACTTTCTATTTTTAAAAACACCGGATTTGAAAAGTAATTCAGATAAAAAAATAAAAATATTATTAAATAAAATGATATTTTGATTTTCTATAAAAAAATACTATATTAACTATTTGGAAGCATTTGGCATTATCTGGATTTTAAAAATCAATTTCAAAGCTAAAAAGTATTTTTATAAAAATTAAATGCCAACATTAGTTGCAAATAATTTTATTAAGTCCAAAATGTCTCCAGAAACTTTTGTGAATTGTTCTGGAAATTTTGGGGCGAATTTCATATTTTTCTGAGGCTTATTGGAAATTCTAGGCTTTTCTGAAAATTAAATCGAAAAATAAAAACTCTAAAAATCTCCCCCTTCCCTCCGGCTGCCGCATGGGCGGCTTGGATTCCTCCACATCGCCCCATCCCTGCCGCCCGCAAACCCGCCTTCCCCTCTCTCGTGCCCGCCACGTGGCCGGCCTGGATTTCGCCCGCGCCCCCGCCACGGCCCATCTGGCCCGTTCGGCCGCTCTACCCGCCCCGCTCTTCCCTTAGCCGCCTGATCTCTATCCAACGGCCCTCGCCTCTTCCCCTCTCCTTCCCCAACCATCCGATCCGCCTCGGCTGATCTCGCCCGTCCCTTCCCACTTGAACCCTCGGTCGTCCGATCGCATCAGGCCCGTCTTCCCCGCGCGGTCTCCTCCTTCCTCCCGCGCTGCCGGCACCCGCAACCATCCGCCCCGCCCTTTCCAGCCATCACCCCCACTCCCCGGCCCAACCGCCCCCCTTCTCCACCTCCTCTCCCACACGACCCGCGCCCACCTTCTTTCCCCCCAATTTGTGCCGGGCACCCGTAACCGCCGCCGCCCACCTCCCACTCCGGCGAGCAATTCGCTCCGCCCCGCTCCTCCTCCGCCCTATAAAAGGCCCCCCTCGGCTCCGCCTCCTTCCACTCCACCTCCCTCCGCCCTCCATTCCCTTCCCCGAGCGCCCACACGTCGCCGCTGCGGAGTTCCTCCCTCCCCGAGCTTCGCCCGCACTCCGGCGAGCTCCCTTTGCCGCCTCCAGTAAGCCGCACCCTCCCCCGAGACCGCCGCACTCTACTCTCCCTCCTCCGGCCGTCGCCGTCTGCCGCCGGCCACCGGTGCGCCGCCACCACTGCCAGGCCCGAGCCCCTCCCCGCCGGCACTATGCCACGTCAGCGCCGACGATGAGGTGGTTGTTGACGCGGCCGCCACGAGGGTGCCACACAGGCACCCGACTGCCACCTCATCTCTCCGTGCCACCTCAGCCGATTCACTCGCCCGTGGACCAGGGCCCACTGTCAGTCGGTCCATCCCCATGGCTAACGCAAGCGTGACGCCATAATCCCTTTTTCCATTTAAAAATAATTCGGCCGAATATTAAATTCCTGCTGACGCCATAAATCCAGATTTTCCTTTAGAAAAATAATTCCCAAAATTTTAGTTTTTCTTTTTTTCTGATTTTAAACTTCCCAGAGCCCGTTCTTCTTCGTCCTAACTCCGATTAAGCCCATTCAAATTTCAAAATTCATTAAAAATTCCCCTCTATCCATTTCTAGCCTTAATTCAAATATTTGAAGTCAATTTGAATTTAGTTTGAATTTGTTTGAATTTGGTGGGTTATTTTCGTGTGTAGACTTCGACGATTCGGGAAAATTCATCGACGAAGATTCAAACCAAGTTGGAGAGCAAGGCAAGTCACACTCCTTGATCATGTTGATCCCAGATTTTAAAATAAAATTATGGTGTTTTAAATTATTCCGCATGCATATTTTTATTCAACGTATTTCAATTCAGTTTTAAATATAGTTAATTCCTACTTGCTAAATTCCTCCATTGATATTGAATTCCTTACCTTGTCACCCTAGATCAAACTCTAGCTAGTGCACTAGTGTTGGCTAGAGAAACTTTGAATCAAATGCTTAGCCCTGCTTAGTTATAATATTTGTTTTGGGATATCTTTCACATAAAATGATGAGCTCTTCACATAAAATGATATGCTTTTAATATGTACTCTTGACTTTGGTGAATCAAGGAGGTTTATGAATTATTTTGAAAACAAAATATAAAACCTGATTTAGACTTAGGTATTTGGTTAGATTGGTGGGTGCAGGCATGCCCTATTGGTCGGAGTCGCAGTGGTTGACTGTCGTGCACAGGGGTATGTGGTTGGGCCTAAGTTAGATTAAGGACCGGTCTGTGAGCTACTATTGCAAAGCCCTAATCGTACTACCACATAGCTGGTATGGGACAATCCTAGCTGAATAATTTGTGAAGTCCCAATCTGAGTCAAATTGTAGTTTGAAAGTGAGCGTGGTTGGTGCCATGTGAAGTCTCACTTGGGCGAGCATGGTTAAGCCATGAGAAGTCTCGCCTAGGCTCAAGAGGGGGTCCCGGTCTGGTAGATTCCTTACTGGGGTGAAACCTTAGAGTTGGCTCAGCCAGGTTGAAGGCTTTGCATTGTAAATGCCTTGTCACGACTCCTCGCCGCACACCTATGGAAGTGTGTAATCGCGTGGCAATATGGGATGATCGTGTCTTGTGAATAAAGTTGTACAACCTCTGCAGAGTGTATAATCTATCCTGGATAGCCATGCCCATGGTCATGGGCATGCTGAGTAAAAGTTTTTCATGGATTAGACTTTGTTTTTCGAAAATATTTTTGAAAACCTTGTGGATGGATAGAATCCACGAGTGATTAAAACCTTGTGCATAGATGGAATCCGTGAGAGATTGAAACCTGGTGGATGGATGGAATCTGTCAGAGTTGCGTAGTGAAAGCGTGTGGATGGATGGAATCCATACGTGATCTTTTGGAAAAGATGGTCCGGGTAGGATGCCTGTGGATAGGTCAGTGTTTGGTCGGAGCCTACACTGACGGTATTATTTTCAATTACAAGTATTTTTTTTACTTATTGTATGAAATTCAGCAATTTCAATCTATCTACTGTATTTTCTTAAATGTTGTTTTATGCAAACTAACCCTATAAGCCTTCCATTGAAGCCTTTATCATTATGTTGCATTTTTCTGTGTGATTTGCGGAGTACAAGTTTGTACTCACCTTGAAATCCCCATACAGACGAAGATGCAGATGATATGTTGCCGTACAAAAGGATAGACAAAAAAAAACCTATGCTTTTTTTCCCATTGAAAATGGGAATAGGGACAAGGAAGCATTCCCATTCCCATCCCCATATATGGTGGTGGGGATAAAATCTTTCCATCGCTATCCACTAATAGAAGAATTCCACATGGGTTGCCAGCGAATGAGGCCTCACTGCCGTCTCTACCTATGTAGGACCGATATAGCAACATAGGGGGTAAATGGTGCTTTCAAATTTTTCTTAAGTATTCACAAATTCTTCACTCTAATAGCTATGAGAAGCTATGAAGATCAAAAAGTTAAAATTCCAAAAACAATCTTGGTGCTATAGTAAATTTAGGCCATGAGCAATGCAGAAACAATCCTATTTCAAATCCAAAAGTTTATGAAACTTTTGAACCATAGATCAAAAAGACTTGAAACATGAAGCAAGACTATATCATAACATTAAGAATCTATCCCAACCAAAATCTTGAAAGAACTTAAGAGGATAGAGATCTTTTGTCTCGTGAAGTTCTGCTGCACCAAAACTGGGCTAAAAACTAAAATTGAGTTAACTCTCAAATCAAACATCAAAATAACTTAAAATTTGTAATGCACCTTATATAAGGTGTGAGGAATCTATTCCAATCAACGATCAAGAAAAATGTTGCTCAAATTCTGACCTTTTTTCCGTTTGAAGGAAGGTGCATAAAAACTGGTCAAAAAACTAAAACGATGAATATGACTTGCTCATAGGTGAATGATGGTCAAGAAGGTTTTAGATGTATTTTCACATATCACAGCAAGCTAGAACACCAAATAAATTGAGATAGAAATAGCTGGATCAAGAAATCATCCGAAGAGCCCAAAAAGAGCAAAAACCGGGTTTCTTCGTGAACTTGTTATGTAAGTGCCTAGATGGACATATATTGATTTTCAGATGTTATCTTCATCTTTTACAAATTCTTGGCACAGCAAGATCAAGAAGGAGAGAGAGAGGAGAAAAAACCAACAAAATCAAGAGCAAATAAATCAACACAAGAGAAATTCATAGAGATGAACAAAGATTGATGTATTGCTATTTGAGGATGGAAGTTTTACAACCATCTACCTTGAGGACAAGAGAGCACACCACATTACTCAACTTCTCTCAAACCTTAACTCTAGAACTCATGAATACTTGGTCTCAAGAGATGATGGTTGGATGGTTAACTACAAGTCTCCATCCCAACCAGTTAAATAGATGAGCTGGCTAGCCCCATCTAACCCTTCGTAGATATCATCCACTTAGCACAATAGGGGACCCCGATAACTCCGCACATATGGGTTTTAACGCACACACACTACTCTTTTGCACGCTTTTCAAAGCACACAAACCCGAATCCTTAAGTTCTTAGCTTTGATCCAACTTGATCTTCTTAGTTTCTCCTTGACCTAAACCGCTCTCTCAAGCGTCACAATTTTACTCTAAGGTAGTTTCTGGTATTTTGGTCAAATTACCAAAATGCCCTTCTTCACCTGGTTATCTCCTTCTAGTGCAAGCAATCGCCATGCTTGTCACGTGTAGGTGCACCACTAGCTTGTCATGCGTCGATAAGTCTCTCCTGTTCTGATTTTACGAGACCATGCCATACTTGGACTGACCAACGCACATAGTGCAACCCGCCGTACGAACTTTCCTTCAACATATCCTGTCTTTCTCGTGCCATCTTTGAGCTCAGCCATCTTATATAACATCCTTAATTGTTTTGAGCCTCGGCTCCTCCATGAGTGTATCCTCGATCCTCGCTGTTAACTATGGTTGACTCTAAGCAACTATGCACATCTAAAGACAAAGAAATTATTTTCGGACATAAGTTCTTTAGAACTTGACCCACGTTTGCTGAAACATGCATCATGCCACACATATGCACTAACCTATGTCAAGCCAAATTACCCTATGACTTAAATTTCCTAAAATTATCCATTTTTGCAAGCTGCTTAGAAAAATATTCAAATTTATAAATTCTAAATTTCTACTCTTCTAAAATAACAATGATTCATCACAACAAAATTACAATGATTCATCACAACAAAATCATGAATTTTCTCATGTGGTCTTTCAACCAATGACTTTCTACGAGCATGCGATAGCTTCTTCAGCGAGAGTGGAGGGGAGTGTGTGCCCATGATGGCGGCACGGCGAGGCGACCTCACAGAGAAGGGAAGGAGAGGTCAATGGGGCCGGTGTGCTCGCGTGAAAGGAGAAAAAGGGATCCTATTAAAGGGAAGGAGAAGAAAACGACGAGACTATAACTTTTTTCTGACGGACACCCACTCGGCTTAAATCCGACGGACACCATGCTCGCGCGTGCTGAATGGACGATGGATGTGGGCATCGTTGAATTAGCTTAACATCAACGTTTGAGTGTGTATTATTCTTTAGTTGATGCGAAGAGAGAACGTACCTAGTAATTGTTTTTGTACGCTACTGCATTGTTCTGCCATGTCTCTCCAAATGTAGTGGAAGCCTTACTATATGTTACGCCGCGAGTGAGATTTATTACATATGGTGGTGGCTGAACACATTGCAAGTTGCTTGTCAATATTGTAGCGAGTCTCTTTTTTTGTACATAGTTATTTCAATAGTGTAGCTAGTCACAAACTAGGTTGTTTCGTATTCACTTTGCTTAGTTTTGACACAAAGAGCCCATTGCAGAGATGACAGAAATGCTGCTGAAATGGAAATGGAAGGAGGATCTTACAGAACAAGCGGACCAAAACGGGAGCACGCCTCTCCACTTTGCTGCATCACTTTTAGGGATTGGTGTAGGTGTACTCCGCTTGATCTTCCAGCGGAGGTTTCCTTGGTTTTCCATCGTTTGGGATCGACACATTCCAATCAACCAACTGCTGCGGGCTAACCCAGCTCCACTGTATCAGCCAGACTACAAAGGTTTGTTCCCCATACACGTCACTGCCTCCTCAGGTGCGCATTTGGCCGCAATCGAATTCATCAATGAATCTCCTGATATCGCTGGCCTGCGCGATGCCAAGGGAAGGACTTTCCTTCACGTTGCTGTCGAAATGAAAAAACAGAATATAGTAGCGTATGCTTGCCGAACTCCCAAGTTGGCGTGGATTTTGAATATGCAAGATAATGATGGGAACACCGCGCTACACTTGGCAGTACAGATTGGGGACCTACCAATTTTTTGTTCTCTGCTGAAGAACAGGGGAGTGCACTTGAATTTAACAAATGACAACGGGGAAACTCCTCTAGATCTGTCACGGAGTAAGATTCCTGCTGGACCTTTCTATGGATGGGTAATACAGTTTTCTCCTTTCGGTATTAGGCTTGTTCCCTTGAAATCCCTATGTTGAACTTCTCGTTTGTTTTTGCAGAACCCTGAAAAGTTGATATATAGAGCTTTAAAATGTCACGCTAGGCATGGCAATCTTCGGTTTGATCACTTTCAAGAGCAATACATTCCTCAACTGAAACCAGACGATGAAGTGAAGGAATCGGACAAACTGACGAGTTCAATACAAACTCTGGGCATTGGGTCTGTGCTAATTGTAACCGTCACGTTTGGAGCAACCTTTGCCCTACCTGGAGGATATAAAGCTGATGATCGCTATAACGGTGGCACACCAACACTTGCTGGAAGGTATTTTTTTGATGCATTCATCATGGCCAACACAATAGCATTCATTTGCTCCGCTTTAGCTACGATGTGTCTCATGTACTCTGGAATGGCCATGGTTGGCTTACCCATGCGGCGTCGGCGCTTCAACACATCACTGTTTTTCGCGTTCAGTTCGGTTCTGGCTCCAGTTGCTCATATGACTGCAATTGCAATTTGCGTTTGCGTTAGGCGCGTATCTGGTTCTGGCTCCAGTTGCTCATATGACTGCAATTGCAATTTGTGCATTGACGACTGCTGTATCTCTCTTCGGTTACGCGGAACCTTTGAAAGGCGTTGCTGTAGCAAAAGCGTTACGTCCTAGGCTCGGGAATCGGGCATTTCTAATGTTTGCAGATATTATCTTCGGTCAAACACTAGCGATGTACTGGCCCATGGTAATAATCTTCAGTTGGGCAGCAATTTCGACTAAATATGGACACAGATGACTCGGATCAGTCGCGTAAGAGAGGTTACCAATTGGATACAAATACATTCGTAACGTGCCATTTATTTACATGATATTTATCCAGAATGGTTGCTCCGAATGGTTTGGTGCGTCGTCTGTTGTACTCGAACATTGTTATTTTATTTTCCCAAAAGTACAAACTATTGTTATTATGTAACTAGCAAAATGGCTGGCACAAGTGCACGGCTAGTAATTTGTCCTTTATTATTTATTGAAGTTTGTTCCGATATTGATTTATGTGAAAGAATCTCTTATAAATTCATTATTACAGTTTATTTCCTACTTAGTGTATCTTTCATCTCAAAATAAGTCAAACAGCCCTTTATTATTTGTATGCACATGTTGATGACGATAGCTGCGAGGCTATGCTCCATAGAAAATTATAATAAATGTATAAAAGGTAATGTCGTTGGCGTAATTTATGTAGGAATAGATTTCAGTATCATTTCCAGTATGTGAAAGTTGCGTGCTTATATTATTCGAGTGGAATAGGATTTACGAGAAAAACATTATATTACTTTTTCCGTAGCAGTGATATTTTCATAACATGGTATTTAAGTACCTTGCAGATAATATGGTAATTAGATACTCAATTTTTGCATTTCTTTGTATATTTCATTACTTCGCTTACCATCAAGCCCACAAATTGTGTACTGAGCATCTATCCTCTCTTATAATCGTTATAGCTAATTTGGTGTACTACTTGCACACTATTGTGATGTATACTGTGGTATGAGTATATTCGGTGTACCTACGCACTACTATGATGTATGTGTGATAAGATGTACAATACATGATACTTTGATAATCATACTCTAACTTCTACACATATGCTCTCTTTGTTCACAAATACATGTGGCTTTGGCATGGACATGGTCTCTAAAATACAATTTTGACCAATAATTTTTATTGTAATATATTTATAAAATCCAATGAAGTAATATTATAAAAGAACTTTTGGAGATAAATCTATGCATATGATTTTTGTTGTGGCTACAGACCAAACAGTAAAGAAGGGACTAATGGAAGAGGAGAGCTGGCACAGTGGGTGAGTAATAATGAGAGGATGCCTCTCCTCCTGCTCCTCCTAGGGGGTTTATATACACTAGTAGTGTGCCCGTGCTAACGCTACGATAAAATACAAAACAAGATAAAATTTGTAAAAAATAAAATGAACAATCAGATTCATTAAAATTCACGTCTCATATTGCAGACAGTGCAATGCTTAGCAAGTCAACAATAAGTTCAATTTATATACTAATATGCATGAAACAAGCAACGACAAATCCATAATGTGCAGCTCGGTACTCACAACAGTACACTTGATTCTATCATGTATTGGGAAGAATGTTGTCTAACATTCTCAAGAGTACTATGTTCTGAACCAGTCTAGGAAGATTTGTCACAAGGGTTGACGAATAGTCATATCAGAAATGAAAACCTAAAACGAGATAAAATACCTGGTATATCTCAAAACCACATTCTTGACATGTATAAACAGCCACCTGCATTAAGGGCTTCACATCCGAGCAGCGAGTCACAATTCCAGATATTTTCACAAGCTGCCCGATGTTGGATGCCTTCACTTGCCTGATGGTGAGTGGAGTCACCTTTGAGAATGCCTTGATGTAGACCTCACTGCAATGTCAAAAAACACTTCACTTTTAGATAAAAGATCAACGCAGCCCAATCAACGGATAGCATTAGAAAAAGCATATATAAGAGCACAAAGAAAGTTCTAGCAAGAACATAAGGTGGCAAATGTCCAGATCACATCAGAATGCTTATCACATTGCATTATACAATATCCATGGAAGCACAAACTATTGCAGGACATGTACGAATTCTTTCAACCAGTCAGCTGGGGAAGGCTACTATTGTTAACATGGTCTACCAAATCAGATATGCCTAAAGCACCTATGCGCACATAGTGCATCATCTTTGAAAGAACTGTTTAAATTCTGTAATTCAGCAATAATTTGCTTGCTCAACTTCAGAACATGTGAGACTCTTTTCCTTCCATGTGAATCACAATCACCAGTCCATTTTGCTAACAAATTTTCCTGAAACTAAGTGCCATGAGGAGTTTTTAGGGGCAGTATACTCACAAGAACCGTTTGATCTCCGGCGGCATCCTCTGGAGAGGGTCGGTGCCATCAGCGCTGCCATCGGCCCCCTCGTCCACACGCTGCGTCATCAAGATGTCCCGGTCCTCATCGACAGTGAACGCCTCTGTGGGCTCCGGCATGAGCTCGTCCACAGGCTCCGTGAATATGCCGATGTAGCGCCTCGTGTTCTCAGTGACCCTCTGCAAGAACTCCTCGTCCACATCCTTGTACTGTGCAACACGCCCAATTCCACACCCAAAATTAGATCTTGCACCCGCAGGTATAGCTCAAAAGAAAATTAAATCTTGTCGAGGTGGTGAATTCGTACGTGGAACAGGTCGTGCAGCTCGATCTGGACAGCCCGGATCTTCCGGTTCCCTCCTCCTTCCTCTCCAAGCCACCCGCCGCCGCAGCCGCGCCTCCTACCTCCACCCCCAACCGGTGAGATGGAGGTCGCGCCGCCTCCTTCCTCCGCCCCCAACCGGCGGCGCCCCCGCCGTCGCCTCCTTCCTCTCCTCCGCCCCCAACCGGCGCCGCCCCCGCCGTCGCCTCCTTCCTCTCCCCCGCCGCAGCCGCGCCTCCTCCTACCTCCGCCCCCGCCGCAGCCGCACCTCCTCCTTCCTCCGACCCCTTCCTCTCCGAGCCAGCCGCGCCTCCTCCTCCGGATCCGTCCTTCCGAGGTCGTCCCCACACCTCGTCGTCGCTTGCCCGCCTGCTAGGTCATCGCGTCCTCCACACCGCCGCCGGATCCGTCCTTCTGAGGCCGTCCCCACGCCTCGCCATTGCTTGCCCGCCTGCTAGGTCGTCACGTCCTTCACACCGCCGCCAGAACTGCAGAAGCATAAGACCAATCTTCCATGACGTGCAATAATAAAATGAATAAACTTGTTTATTTAAACAACCTTGACGCCCTCACCGTGTCCTCCGCCGCCGACGCCGACGCCGCAGCGGCGCCGGCCTCCTCGTCCGTCCATAGGATCTCGTCGTCTGGAGGAGACGACGCGTGGGGAGGGAAGGAAAAGGAGGAAGGAGGAGGCGCCGGCGCGTGGGGGCGGAAGAGGAGGCGGTGCGGGATGGGGAGAAGGAGATACACAAGATATACATGATAGAAGTGCGCATGAAATTGATTTGCACCATGATATACATGTATACACACGTGTAGTTGGAGAACTCTGGTATGAAATTAAGATGTGAGATGTTAAAAATAGAATTGAACTGAAACGATCCACACATAGATATGAACCTATCTACAATATCCATTATAATTTGCATGCTTTTAATTGTATTACTATGGATACAACTATTGTCTATTATTGAAGATGCCGATTAAAAATTATAAAGCACAAGTATTCTCTCCCAAAGATATAATATGTATTCTTTATTTTAACATATATTACTGTGCATTAATATAAAAAATGAAACCCATTCTACAAACATGGAAATTAAATCGAATTGATAATATTCTAAAATTGTAATATTTGAATTCTGTCATATGATCTGCAACTCTTTATTTTTCGCATATAATTCTTTTAGAATGATACTCGTGCATGTGCATGAGCCACCATGCTAATTTGAGAGAGAAATGAAAAGAGCACAGTGATCAGACTATTGCCAAAACGCTGTAGAAAACCTCATTGTAATCTACTGCAGAGAGCCAAGGGAGATATTTCGACAGTTACCTGTCACAGACTGTTGGGCTTGGTCTGCGAGATGAGCTGCAAAATTCCTTGGGCTGGGATCTCCTCTAATCCTTCCCAATTCTCTCCGATTAGGCGATTATTGCTGCAAAACAACATCAAAAGCACATGAACCATAAAAGCGTATAGGATAAAAATGCACACACCAAAGATCATCTCCAAGAAGAAATACCACCACCAAGACAAGCCGGCGATGCTGATTGAACGCCTTGTCTAACCTGCATCATCCACAGATTTACAGCTAATTACAAGCATGCACAATAGAGATATATAATCCCGTCAGCTACTATTACTGAATGCAACGGGCATAATAAGGTTAACCTTGTTCCAGCGTGATGCATTCCAGTTCCCCGCAGCTTCCATTGTGCTGTGCGTATGGCTTCCTGTTTGCTCACCTCTCTGCTCTCTTAATTTGTTGTTCCAGAGCTCAGAGTCCACGAAACTGCCACTAACATTGCACAGAGTGATCTCCTGCAGTGCTGTTCTCACCACCTAACTGATAGCTGGAGACCTCGACGCAGAGCTGATCTTTCATCATGTCCATCTATATAATGCTTGCTGGAAAGGCATTGCATATCGTGTTAGTGCTTACATGCAGCCGCAAGGCAGGATAGAAGATGCACAATGCAAATTTTCATCCGATCGAGCGTCCCACCTGTGGATACCACCCTGAAATGATGCCAATTAGTCATATCGTCGTTGTTTTTGTTGCGGGGAAAAAAACTTGCGGGGAAATGATGCCCGCCTGAAGGACATCCATCCGCTGTTCACAAAGATTTGGGGCTTTGGCCGCTACAACATTAAGTATTCCTCAGAGCTTATGAACCACAAGAGCTGCCAAATCTTCACAATGTCCTCAGCGATTATAAACAGCAGAGCTCTCAACGGTCACCAAACGGGGAATAATTTCACTTATGCTTGCGATCTTTCTGATCAGCTATAAGAACCTTAGCATTCACAAACACCACAGAATAGGAGGCATGTATACAGGCATTAACTGGAATAGGGAGTGCTGAATTGGTATGGGCTCGCAGAATGCTCATCTGAAGCTATCTCAAAAAAACAGTAATTAATAAGAGCATGAGCTAGAGTAGGAAAGAGCTGCGGTCTTAGCATGCTCTCAAAAAAAAAACCAAGGCCAGCCTGCAAACAAAATTAGATCCATTGCATCATTCTTCTTCTGATGAACAATTCCAAGAAAATTTTCAAGACACGACGGACAATTCCAAGACATTTTTCATACATGACAAAAGATTAATTCCTAGTCCAGGTAATGGACAAACTATGCCGACATAAATGCACAGAAAATTTGAAATCAAATGGATGAATCGCTGCATCTTACCGATTTCCAGTTTTCATCTAGACATTTTTTTTGACAGGGAAGTTTTCATCTAGACATTGACATAATCTGCTAATGAATAGCAAAATAAAACAGGGATACCGGGGGAACCCTGCATGCAGTTTCATCGAACAAAAGTCTATATATAAGATGAAAGCAGCAATCATAGATACTGCAGCAGATGAAGAGAGAACGAAATGCTATCAAGAATTAGTGAATATGATTATGGCTAGGGAGAAGAATTAGCGAATATGATTCTGCCTAGGGAGACTTCATAGGGCAATTCGGTACTCGGTAGCCATTTGCAGGACACTCAAAATAGAGATACACCATATATTCTTGGTACTCGGTAGCCATTTGCAGGACACAATCAAAATAGAGATACACCATATATTCTCCCAAATTATCGTGAACATAAAGGTAAGTATGTTTTTGGAAGTTTTTGAAAGTAAATCATAGTAGCAATCAGTCAAGGGTAAAGCTTGCTCTTTATATCTTCAGATTTAAGAGTAGATGGTTTGAGGTACTGTACATTGGCAACTTCGTGGAATGCTCTGAATAATATCTTCAAATATTTAATACATTGTTTTCCTTGCTGTAGTGAACGAAAACTGAAACCAGTAGGGCACATTTTAGATAGCTTGCCTTCTAACATTAGCAGAAATTAATGTACTATAATTGTTCATAGCTTGTGACCATCAAATCTAAAAATAAATGTAAGAAGTAGATAGCAAAAATACATAGATATTCAGTAAGGTAAGAGGTACTATTCTCCTACAAGATTATTTCAATGCATTTTACCATATCAAAATTAGTATTTTTTGAACATTTCATCAAGCACATGGCATACACGTCATAATGAAGGAGAGTAGGAAAGCATGAAGGCAATATCAGCCCCAAAAAAATTGCGCCACCTCTCTCACCATCTCCTCATTAACTACAAGAAATGACCAAAATCGTGACCAACAGCTAATGAAGGAACTCAAGATGCAAATAGCCAAGTGGTAGATGTGACAACTCACAATGTGCCTCCAAAGAATGATAATTTCAATCATAATCACTGATATAAATTCCCGACATTACAACCTGCTCCCAACCATCCACCCATTAATTACACCACATCATCTCAATCTCATGATCTCTCCTCATCCTGGTATGGTTTTCTCCCCCTCTCAACAGCACGCGTGCCGTGCCAGCCAGAGCCCCAAATCTAACTGAGCAATCATCACAGCAAGCACCAAGAACATAGCAAAATGACATCACAATTCACAGATCAATCGATAGGTAAACCCCTAAATCTAACTGATGAGATTAAACGCGTCTAGGACGAACGAATGAACGAGGCATCGCAGGCGGAATAATCGATAGAGGGAAGGAGGGTGCGGGGATGGATCCGTGGACTGACCTGGTGATCGATGTCGGAGACGTAGACCATCCGGCGGATCACCTCGTCGTGCTGTGCCATGCTCGTGCGGCTGTTCATCCGGCGCTTGCCCCCGTGGCCGTGGCCGCCGTACCCTCCTCCACCCTTCTTCTGCACGCACGAACGAGCAGATCAAAAACGAACACAGGCGTCAGAAATAGAGGAGCGCAGTACCAACCCGGAAATGGAATCGACAAGGTCAAAGCACCCCTTACCCTGCCGTGGCCGCCAAGGCCATCGGCGGCGGGGAAGCCGACGACCCCGCGGTGGCTCGGCGAGGCGACCGGCGCGAAGCCGCCGCCGCCGCCGAGGTTGGGGCAGTAGCCGTAGGGTGCGGCGTGGGCGGGCGGCGCGGCGAGGGAGGGCGGGACGAACTCCTCGGCCATGGGGTTGAGCTTGGAGAGGAGGTCCTCCAGATCCCGCATCTCACGCTCGCCGGCGTCCCCCTCCGGGCGGTGCGGCTCGGGAGAGGCCGCGGAGGGGGCGGCGTAGTCGGCGGAGGCCTCGCCTACGGCCATCCCAATGAAATGAATCGGTCTGAGCGGCGGTGGAGCGGAGGAGGCGGCGACGGCGGAGGAGCGGCGGAGATATCAGAGGGGAGGAGGCGCACGGATTCGGTGGTGGGAGGCAGAGGCGGCGGAGGAGGAGGAGGGAGGGGAGGAGGCGGCGGAGAATCAGAGGGGAGGAGCCGAGGAGCGCACGGGTTCACTTGGGGGAGGCAGGAGCGAGGTCGTCGGGGGTATTATAGTAAATTTAGTAAAGAAAATGTTGCAAATATTTGTAGGCAAAAATCGGTCATGGAAGGACCCACTACTTTAAAAGTGCATTACAGTTTGGCACCACTCATGAAGGTCCATACGGAGTTTACCTGAGCGGTTTTTCGCAAGCCACTCTGGTACACCCGGACGGTGACAATGAATAAATCACGGATGCCATGAACTGGCTCACCTGTAGCTTCTCGTTGGACCATAAGGTATGCAACGTTATCATACAAGGGCTTTGAAGCCGGTCTCCAACATAGATTAGATGGGAGTTGAGACTAGTGATGCGCATGGTTGTGTGGAAGAGCTTTCTGGAAGGCTGCCAACACTTGTGGATATGAGTGTGTGCTCCTTGTGCAAGCATGTGCAAAAGAAGTTGTACAGGGCCCTATTGACGGATATCATATGGGTGGTGGGAGCAGTTTTAGCGCCCAACATGTTGGTGAAGAAGAGGCCCCGAAGGCTGGTGTTATGAAGGGTACAGAGGATGTTGCTCATGACAATGCTGAGGTGGTACATGCTGGAGAGGAAGAGATTGGTCACGAAATGTTGAGCCTACAGGACAAGCTAAAGGAGAGCATAGGGAGGACATAGTGTGTCAAATAGAGAGCGATGACTGAATGTCCTGGGCTGAAGAGGAAGTTGTACAGGACGACGATGAGGATAGTTCCGATGAGGACGAAGCTCCGATCCCCCAGGAATGGAGCAAGGGTGTAGCTGCGCATGACGTGCATGACTTACTATAGAAGTACCATCCCACAGAGGTTCGGTTGCACTCAATATTTTTAGATAAGGCATCCTTGCAAGATGCCATTAAGTTATGGGCCATGTCCATGCAGCGGCCATTTTGGGTCATCAAATCTAGCCAGGAGCAGTACACCGTCATGTGCGAGCAGGCCGGTTGTCCTTATCGAGTGCACGCACATAGACCGAAGTATGAGAATCACTGGATTGTCTTGAAGGTGAAGCTGCACTCATGCGTGCTTAGTAGTGTTTTGGCGAGGCATCGCAACCTAACATCCACCTTCATAGCCAATTTGATGTATGAAGAGACAGTGAAGAAGAAGGACATGGAGGCCAGGCTAGTAGTTTGAAGCTAATGTTGTACCACTTTGATCAAATCTAGTACATACTTGCATTTGGAAATTCTTTTTGGAACCCGCTCTGATTTTGTTTTGGAAACCGTATGACCGCAGTTATGTCAGTGGTAGTACCGCTCCTTCGGTACTACTAGCTTTTATGTTCCTGTACGTAATTTCTAGGGAGGTGCATATTTGGTCTTGATCAGAAATGGTACTACCGCTGTTGTGGGCCGATACTACCACAACAATATGACCACGCTTCAAGTTCGGTACTACCGCAGTGTGGTATGACTGCACTTTAGTTGATGATAGCTACTTTCAAGAGAGGTATATTTTTTAGACTTTCTCCTCCCTCTAAAAATTGGTACTACCACAGCAGAAGAGCGGTACTACCACAAAATTGGTACTACCAGGGCTTGTGAGTGCGGTATTACCAAAATTGGTTTAATAGCTAGTTTTTGTGCATTTAATAGATCTTAAGTAGCCGTTGAATAGTAGGTGAACTAGTACCGGGTATTACATGTGATAGTATTGCATCCCTTGATTTTTAGGGATTTCGTCCCTAACGGTCATCCTGGTGGTTGAATGCTATAAACCTCCCCACCAATAGCAAGCAAGCACTCTTGGATCTCATTAAATACATTTGAGCCCTTATCATTCTCTCTTCAACTTATTTGCTCTATTTTCTCATTTTGTGGTTGTTGAGAGTATTTAAGTGCATTGTATCATCTAAGTGATCATTGTGGCACTTGAAAACCTTCAAGCAAATGTCATTGGCTTATTACTCTTAATGGTTATCGACACCCTAGATAGTTTGGAGGAGTTAGTGCGGTGATCTCTTCAAAGAAGATTGTAAAGAGACCCGGCGTGATTGTGAAGTTCGAAACTCACCTTCCGGAGCAGGAAAGAACTATCATAGTGGATTAAGGAATGGCTCAAGTTTGTGCAAGGAACCGTCTTGATTAGTTTGAACTTCCTCAACGTGGATTAGGGAAGACTGGCAAGTTTTCGAGACCACGGGAAAATTCTCATGTCCTCTGTGTGGTTTAATTCTCTTGCCTTTACTTTTTGTATTTATATTTCTAGCAATTATTTAATTAACTTAGTTAGAATTGTATCTTGTCAAGATTTAGTTTTGTGATGCCATAGCAAGACATAGATTGTTTTGGTCTTGAATTGTGAAAACAATTTTATTTACTCATACTTGCTCTAAAATTGTGATTTAACCAAAATAATTTTAAAACTTTTTATTTATCATTTCTAATCGGTTATCCTTGATCATTGGTTGACTAGGGGTGAAGATGCCTCTCACTATGTGCAAGGGCAATCGGACCAGTTGGGCCGATGGTGGTGTCCTTGCCTGGACTATGGCGCCACCGTTTTCAGATTTCACTTCACAGGCTTTGTTCGTGGTACTTCATGTGGGCAATAGGGCCAGTGGGCCGCCCCTGCAACACACTCGCTATTGTTACCTTTTTCTATGCTATTGATACCTTTTTCTATTGATTGTGATATAAAATAAAATATATAAGAAACACAATGATGCGGACACGCATATGTCTTACGCTTTTCAGTTAAAAATATTATTTGATTGGAAGGAATTATTGAGCCACATTAAATATTATCAGGTGAATTTGTTTCTTAACAAATTATCTTGTATTGATGAGAACTTTATACTACCTAATGCAAGTTCTTTATGCATTCTTAGATTTAAATAAATTAAAGACATGGGAATCACCAGTAAAGAAGGAAGTCCCAGTATGCCAGTAGAAGCAAGGAAGAAGTCACGTCGGCTCAGCCTATGCACGAGTACACATTGATAGTTGTTGGGCGGCGTTCAAGCAATCCATGGCCTGTGAAGGAACTAAGAGTCATCAAAGAAGCCTACAAGCATAGAGTTTTCACTGGCCTGCGTGCCAAGTATTTGATCGAAGTTTATTTAGTATACAATCATTTTATTTTGCTTTTATTAGTGACCGGTCCGGGCCGTCCAACCGAACTGCGCTGATGTCGGCCCATCCAATCCCGCGCGTATTCCGTGCGTGAGCATGAGGACCGCCGCCGTATATATACGCGTCACGGAAACAGAACAGGGGCGACGAAAAATCATGAAGACCACTACGTGACGGAAGTTATCCATCAGAACACTGTACGTGACTAGATAATGGAGAATTGTAGTTGTGCATGATTTTGCATGATTTGTTCTTCGTTTAGCCACTCAAATTCCACAGAAATTTTGCAAGTTCTTGCAAATTGAGATCGTTCAACCTTTCCGCTGGGAATTGGGAGCGCGATAGGGTTTTCGCTTGGTGGTCGTGAAGTCCAGCGCGTATGATCTTGCGAATTAAAGAGCGTTCGTTCTTGCATTGGCAACGGAGGATCGCTACGATTCAAGAGAGGGCACGCGAGTATCCAATCCTACGTCGAGAAGATCGGGCGACCCCGTATCACACAAGGTGATAGGGGCCTGTTCTTTACCTCACAAGCTGGCGACTTTTGGCTTTTACTATAGTATCTAACTTTCAAACGGAGTATTTTCTTAAGACGGGGTTTACAAGTTAAACGATCTATACGTCAAAAGCCCAACATCTGTACCAGCCAAAATCATAAGTAAGTATCTGTCTCTCCGTAATCTGTACCGTAAACAGCTAAAATTTAAAAATTTTAGCTAAAAGCCATAAGCTACAGCCGAAAAGAACAGGCCCAGTCATATACACGTCTCGGGCCAGCTTGTCGATGGCTATTCTGAAGAACTATGTGGTAGGTGCTACTGTACATCGAGATAACTTCTGAGGGTGTTAATGCTAACTCCTAAGTGACAAGTAGAGGGCTTTTGCAACCATCCCTTTTTTTTCATTTTGCCAATACGTACGAGCTCATACATGACGTCTTGCGTGATCTTCATTCTCTACAGCAGTCATCATATTAAATTTTGTGTCGGCCGTAATTTTCTTTTGAGAGGATCAAGGGTGTAATTTAGCAACAGGCGTTTCCAAATGTACGGCCCCGTTTGGCATGGCTATACTTCACAAGTGGAGCTGTTTTTTTTAGCTTCAGCTCCACAAACAGCTCCATCGGTGGAGCTGGAGCTGTTTTGGTAGACTGTTTGGCAAAACAGCTCCACCTTTTTATCATGCATGGTTGAGAGATGTCAATTGTCCAATATACCCCTGTCTATTTGGCTTGTAGTAACACCACGGGAGAATAGAAGAGCCGGTGGCAGATCGCGTAAATTCACGAAAGTATAAGGGCAGTGGCATGCGGGCCTGCGGATGGAGCCAGGTGGAGCTACTTTTTTCAACTCCATCTCGTACATATCTTTTGTCTCAGCAAGTTTTAAGGGACTCCTTGGGTGGAGCTATTTTGTTTTACCCTGTTTGGCACAAAACGGCTCCAAATAGCTCCAGGAGTCGATGGTGGAGCTGTGCCAAACGGAACCTACGTAACTCCGGATCACCTTTTAGCACACATTTAGCACGAGACCCAGTAAACAAATAGAGAATATATACAGACGCACAAAAGCACATTCCTGCGCGTCGTGTATATATAGTATGCCTGCATAACTCAGCCGATCGACCATGCACACAAGGAACTCTTGTGCGATCTAGAAAAAGAAAAAAAAAACCTTCTTACACATTGAGATTGAACATCCGACGACATAAAGAGGAGGAAGTTGGTTTGCTGATTGCAGCTGGTGCGGTTGATGGCGTCGAGCAGCGCAGAGCGGCCTCCCTCCCGCCCCGTAGGGGAGATGGACGCCAAGCTGATGATTGCCACATGTCGTGGCGACCAGGGGCGGATCTAGCGGTGGGGCGGGCGGGGCTCGAGCCCCCCCTACCGCTACCGGACCCTTGGAGCCCCCCTGGAGCTCCCTCTAAATTTTTAGCTATGGATGTATAATGTAGAAGGACCTGAGGTCGAGCTGAAGGTACTTCAGCCCCTCCAAAAAATTTTCCTGGATCCGCCACTGGTGGCGACTGCCAGCGGCTGAAAGATCTTCTCAACAAGGAAGAAACCACGACTATGGTGGTGGTGCTGGCGTCGAGCAACCAGGCTTCCGCGGTGGAGCCCACCCCGGCGGCGGTCATGAATCCGCTGTTGCTAGCATCGGCGTGTTTTGACTCCTGGAAAGCACTCAATTTTCTTTTCGACAGGGAAGACTCACAAGAGCCACCAATGACGATGCCTACTCAAGCATTTCTTGACTTGATAATGCAAGACGCCTCCGACAACAGCACCGACGGAAGCTCCACGATGCATCAAGCTTCTCATGATGTCGAAGAGGGCGTTGACCAGACTACATCGCCTGCAGCATCTCTGCTTCTCGAGGGCGTCAGCATTGAGGGCGACACCGCCCTACATGTGGTGGCCAGCCATGGGGACGGCGTCAACTTCTTGAACTGTGCTGACATCGTCTACGACAGGGCCAAACACCTTCTCTTGGCGCTAAACAAGAAGGGTGACACCTTCTTTTCATTTTTTGTAATTTTACCATCCTTGAGGGGGAAGAGGTACCAAATTTGAGCCGTTGATCACACTGATCGAACGGCTGAGATTTGGCAGTACCTAGTGGTACCGGACGCGAGGTACCAAGAGGTACAAGGTACCAAGAGGTACCAAATTTTGAGCCGTTGATCACACTGATTGAACGGCTTGATCTAATTTGGTACCTCTTGGTACCTTGTACCTCTTGGTACCTCCTCAAGGATAGGAAAAAGGGTTCATTTGCAGTGATGACAGAAAAGTTATTGGAGTGGAACAAGAGCCTTACCACACAAGGGGACAAAAATGGGAGTACTCCTCTTCACTTTGCTTCATCTGTTGCTCAACAAGACATTACGGTTTGGCGTAATCTCCACCCAAGTCTCCCCTGGATTCGTGTTCCAGTTTCTTTCACCAGTTTAGCCAGGAAAGTATTTGAAGCTAACCCAGCTACAGTGTATCAACCAGACAACTGTGGATTGTTCCCCATACATGTTGCTGCCTCTGTGGATGCGCGATCGGTTATCAACATTTTTCTTAAGATGTGTCCCAGTAGTGCCGGTTTGCGTGATGCTACGGGAAGGACATTCCTTCATGTTTCTGTTGAGAAAAAGAAGCTGAATATAGTCCGTTATGCTTGCGGAAAACGATCGCTAACGTGGATTTTGGATATGCAAGACCATGATGGGAACACTGCACTGCACCTAGCTGTCCAGGCAAGTACAGTTGAATTTAACAAATAAGAAAGGGCAAACTCCTCTAGATATAGCACGATATAAGATCCCCCCAGGATTGTTTTATAATCAGGTAATCCACTATCCCATTTTACTTTTAAGCGTATTTCATTTTCGATAGATAAATTTGCTTGGTTCGATTTCTCCTATTTATTTTGTGTTTGCAGAACAACGAAGCACTAATAAGCATGGCACTCAAACTAGCCGGTGCTTTGATTGGCGGTTGCCGCCGTGATCACTTTGCAGAAAACTATGAAGACATTCATTCACCGACTAAAAACGGTTGATGAAAGCAAAGAATTAGAGAGGGTGAAAGATTCAACACAAACTCTATCTATTGGCTCAGTCCTAATAGCAACTGTGGCGTTCGGTGCAACTTTCGCCCTGCCTGGAGGTTACAGAGCCGACGATCACACTAATGGCGGCACACCGACACTTGCTGGGAGGTATGCTTTTGATGCATTCATGATGGCCAACACATTAGCTTTCATTTACTCCTCTATAGCTATCGTTGGTCTCATGCGTTCTGGATCTCCTCTGTTTAACCGTCAGAGCCGCGAAGCATACTTACGCATAGCCTTCTGTTTCATGGAGACTTCTGTCACATGCTTGATTGCTGCCTTCGCACTGGGTGTGTATATGGGAATTTTTGTACGGATAATCTATTTTTTATTCGAAATTATAGAAATATACCCGCGGAAATTTTTTTTACAAAAATAGGCTCCAGTCGTCTAATGGTTAGGCGACTGGAGCCTTTCGCCCAACCAGACCGCGACACAATATTTGTCGCCGCACGCTGGCGCGACTACCTCCTATCGCTCTTCCGTATAGCGACTCACATGCAGTCGCCAATCCATTAAGCGACTTACATGCAGTCGCCATCCCATTAGGCGACTACATGCCCCCCTGAATTTTGTGAATTTTGTAGTTTTAAACTGGTAAAAATTTAATAAAAGTTTTTGTTTATTGTAGGTGTGTAAAAATTTTTAGAAACTTTTTTTATTAAAGATTAACGGGAGAACGATCGTGAGAGATCATGTGGTCGTGTCTCCATGAGAGTGATGAGTAATTGACAAAGGTTTAGGTCAGTCGAGTTTGGTTTGAGTAGTTCGGAGTCGAGTCGTTGCGTGGCGCAATCGGGCTCGGTCGGACTTTGGTCAAACCTGGTCATTTGGGCTTAGGATGCATATTCTAATGTGTTGACAGGTTTGGACTTCATATATGGTAAGTGTGATGGTATTTACGCTTTCATGTGTCGAATGGTGCTATTTGACGTGTTTCTTGTCTGTGTGACTGCAGGACGTCGAGTTGGAGTCGTGGCAAGACACGGTGGACCGGACTAGGCGCAGGTGGCGCTGAGGTCAGAACGGTCGGGATGTGTCGAAGACGATGTGGACTCGAGGTGGTTGCGAGGCATGCGAGGCAAGGAGCGTCGGAAGCTTCCCGGAAGGTGCAGGAGGGGCGAATCGGGAAATTCGCAAGGCTGCACAAGCGGGAGCGGGCTCCGTTGGATATAGCGGGCGTAACGGGGCGGAGACCCGTTAGCCAGGCGCTATAAAAGGAGAGGAGGGGCTGCATGCCCACTTGAGCACTTGGGTGGAATTAGGGTTTGCTAGAGTCAAAAGAGTCTTTAGTGGTTACTTTAGGCTTTAGTTGGTGAGTTGTTGAGAGTGGGTAGAGGTGACAGAGTAGTGCTCCCTCTGTTCTCTACGATGTTTTCCATGTGAGACTTCTCCTCCATGTGTTCCTGAGTGGTGTTCTTGAGATTGGAGAGAGTGAGGAGAGGGATTGAGTAGAGAAACCTTGTAATCTTTCCTTTTGTATCAAGTCGGGGTATCGGGACTCCTCTGTATTCATTGTGTTCCAAGAAATGAAATCTGAAGTTTGGTTTATCTGTTCGTAGCCTCTGTTCTTCGTTTCTCCTTTTTGCATGATTTCTTGACTTTCGTTGTTTTGAGTTCTTTGTTGCTAAGGAGTGCCAAAATGGGTTGCTATGACATGAGAGATGCTCAAAAGCCATTTGGCTAGTTGATCCAAAGAGCAAACCAAGTTTAATTTCTGTTTTGAAGATTGGGCTTGCTCTGTTCTTCTTTTTCCTCTTCTAGGGTTTGGAGCATTTCTTGTTTTCCTTTGAGAATTGGCATGAAATTTGGACTGTAGACTCCAGTGGATATTGCTATCCTATCCCCGAAATTTCATGGCCAAAGGTTCAAGGGTTTGATGGGAATTCAAGTTTTTGTGCTCTCTCTGTAGTTACATCTCCTTTCTAGGGTTTTGGTTTATTTCTCTTTTCTCTTTTTGTGATGGCATGATTCTTGGTCTGGAGTAGCCCATGGGTATTCCTAACATGTTTGCAAAGTATCATGGCCATGGGATCAAAGATGGAGGAGAAATTTGAGATTTGGTGAAGCATCCTGTAACTTTCAGATTTTGTGTTCAAATCTGAAATTTGTGGTTCTAAGTTTATTTTTCTTGATCTTCTAGTCTCCTTTGGTTATTTTAGTCTCTATCTTACAGTTGTGGACTAAGAGTATCAAGGAGAAGCCACAAATTTCCCTTTTGTTTGAAGTCTGAAGTCCCTACAGGTTGCTGTCCAAAATTTTCAGTTTTCAGCCTTTACTTGTTGCATTCGGCCTGCAGTCTTGCTGCTGTTTTAGCTGCATTTTGGTCATCATTTCTCCTTCAGTATAGCAGCCATTCTCCTCTCCAGTTTGCTGTCAGTTTTTCTTGGTTGGCTGTTCACTTTGGTTCAGATTTTCAGCATGCAGTTGTGCAGAAATTTCAGCATTAAAAATCCAGTTTCCTGCTGCAGTTTTTATTTATGAGTGGCTAGTTTTTTGCTCTGTTTTCAGTCCTTGTTAAAGTAGTTCGCAGCAGCTAATCTCCTCCTTTTTAATCTGTTTCTTTTCAGTTTTGGCTTGACTAATTTGTGTCATCTCTGTTCTTTTGTCGATCTAGTTTTGCTTCTCCTTTGAGCTTCCTCAGGCACTCGGCAAAATTATTTTCGATGTCAAGTGAACAATCTTCTTCTTGATAGCTTGCTATAGCTATTGGAGAACTGAATTTTTCGCGAATACTGAGGGGCGATTCTAAAAGATCGACATTCACCCCCCCTCTGTCGCCATTTCGGTCCTACAATTGGTATCAGAGCCGGTTAGCTCTAATTTATAGATCTTAACCGGTCTCAAGAGCCATGGCGACGGACAAGTACTCGACCAAGCCGCCCGTGTTCGATGGCATCGATTACCCCTTCTGGAAGAGCCGAATGGAGACATACATCCAGGCCCAGGGGTATGCCATCTGGCGGAAGGTCAAGGTACGATTCGCTGTTCCTGCCGATGAGAACATCAATGCCGGGAACATGGCTGATGTTGAGGCGAATGCAAAGGCAAGGAACATCATCATCCAGGGGTTGAGTCGTAGCGAGTTTGACCGTATATCTCACCTGTCGTCCGCCTACGACATCTGGGTGACCCTCGACGCATACCATGAGGGCACCACCCAGATCAAGACGGTTCGACAGGACCAGTTCAAGCGCGAATACAACAAATTCGAGATGCTTGCTGGTGAGTCCCTGGACGAGTGCTTTTCGCGATTTCACAAAATCTTGAACAACCTCCGAGCAGTCGGTCTCACATACCCCGACTCGGACAACGCTCGTCAGATGCTCGCGGCACTCGATCTGCGTGTGTGGGAGATGAAGGTGAACACCATCAAAGACACGACAGACCTCTCGACCCTGACTCTTGACGCGCTGTACTCGCGCCTCAAGACTCACGAGATTGACATTGTCTCTCGTCGGTCGAAGTCACAGTCGATGGCTTTGGTCACCGATCCCAGTTCGGCTTCTGGTTTTTCCGCCGATTCGCTTTATGGGTTCTCCCTAACTGCTCTATGTGACGTAACTGATGATCAGTTAGAGCAGCTAGAGGATGAACAGCTGGCCCTCCTAGCTCGGAAGTTCTCCCATGCTTACAAGAGGAGGAGGGACAGAAAGAGAGGCGGACCAGTCATCTGCTTCGAGTGTGGTGGCCCCAACCACATTCGAGCGAACTGTCCCAAGCTGGAGAAGGGCAAGAACGACTACGGCGGTTCGGGCAAAAACGACTACACCGACAAGAACCGCAACAAGAAGACTCCAGCTCAGACGCCAGGAAAGAAGAAGTTCCGCAACTTTGGGAAGGCCAAGAAGCTCTTCCACCGCGTCCTCACCGCCTTCGACGACCTCGACCTCAGCGAGGTGGAGGGATGGAGCGACGACGACGGGACGGGTGACCAAGAGCCCAAGGATGGCGGCGACGACTTCTCCGGCATGTGCTTCATGGCCCTCGAGGGCGAACTCAGCGACAGCGAGCTGTACTCCGACTCGGACGAGGTATGTCCCTCCTATGACCAACTTAATGAAGCTTTCCTTAAGTTAGGAGGATTTCATGCTAGATCTAGAGCTAGATGTAGCGAGTTGGAGAACGAAGTAGAGAAACTGTCACGGGAGCTTACTTTACTTATATCTGCTCCCTCCCGTGACGACTGTGATACATGCTCTGCTTTGCTGATTGATATGGAGAAATTAAGGACCTCGCATGATAGTGTGTCCTCCGAGCTTGATTCTATTAAGGTGGAGAATGTTAGTCTGCTTGCTGATTTAGAGTTGAGTAGGATGGCTGTTACCCTACTTACTACTGATGAGACTATTTCTCCCACCTCTTGTGAGGATAAGGACATTGCTGCTAGAGGACCTTATGCCATGCTCCTTGATCTGCCCGAGACTTGTGCAAACTGCAATAAATTAAAGATGAACCTAAAACGGGCAGATCACAAAATTGCTGAGTTGCGTGCTTCTTTACTTGAGCCCATTGATTCATGTTTGAATTGTCCTAGATTAACTGCTGAACTTGAATATGTCTCAAAACAGTTTCAAGATATGATTGATCATGATAGGAAGTTGGCTCAGTATGCTTCTAAGGACCCTGTTAGCTCACCATGCAAAAACTGTGACAAACTAAAATCTGATTTGATTGCATTGGATGAGAAATGTGTGAAGCTAACTAAGGACTTACTAGAGAAGCAACCATCAGCTTGTATTGTTTGTGCTGAGAAGGGGGAGAAGCCCCAGGGTAAGGTGGAGACGTCTAGGAACGTGAACCAACCGGCTAGCAGTAGGACTACCCTTTCAGAGTCGGCTGTGCGTGCACAAGCCATTCTTTCCTCTGCTGTTGGTTTTTCTTCTGCTCTCTTACCTTTTGCTGTCTCTTCTTCCTCTACTCTTCTTGCATCTCGCTCTTTCGGGAGTGTCAGTACCTTATGAACACTCTCGAGAGATTTGTAGGTGGCAAGAAGAAGCTTAATCTTATTCTAGACCATTCCAAGATTTGCAAGTTCAATCAAGGTCTAGGGTATGATTTCTATGAGGATATGAGGAAGCATCCTCCTGCTATTCTCCGTCCCATCTTAGGAGGTGTGATCGAGGTTGAGCCCAGGTCTGATGAGGTCAAATTCAAATCAGCGGGCTTTGTCCAAGGGATCTCTGACAGCAAGGTAGGTTCACCTGCTACTTCGGCCTCTCAGAAGCCGAAGTCCTCGCGTGCTACTTCCACCTCTTCGAAGGTGAGGTACCACTGCACCTTCTGTCAGAAGGATGGGCACTCGATCGAGAGATGCTTCAGTCGTGCCAAGATCGCGCGTAGAGACCGTGTTGAGTCTCTTAGGGGTATTCAGGGTCAGCCCCAGATCCTGAGTGCACCTAAGACCAACACGAGGTCTAGGTTTGCTCCTGTTACGGAGTTTAGACAGCATAGAGGACTTGGTTTTTCTGAGTTTTCTGTTTTTTGTCCTCATGCTGCCTCTGGTCATGTCTTCCGCCGTCCTGAGGGTAGATCTCGGTTTCCCCGTCGAGATAGCTACCCGCGGAGTGATCAGTGTGTTGCCGGTGTTCCGACTCGCTCTCCCGTAGCAGTCGGACCCCGCAACAGCTTCAGGTCTGCTCACAGACCTTCTGCTTCTTTGAGTCATGGAGAGCGTAGGGTAGATAGAGGTCAGTCGTGCTTGACTACTTCATCTGCTCGACGTGTTGTTCAGTATTGGGTGCCAAAATCACTCTTGATTTATCCCAGTACTGAGACTTTACTCTCTGTTTGACTCAGGTTCGCCGGGCAGAGAAGGGAAAGGTTTGGCTTGTAGACTCCGGTTGTTCTCGTCATATGACCGGAGACTCCCGTTGGTTTTCTTACCTTGCCCGTGCTCCAGGTGATGAGACGATCACCTTCGGAGATGCTTCCTCTGGGCGCGTCATCGCCAAAGGTACTGTGCGCATTAATGATTCTTTCATTTTGAAAGATGTAGCCTTGGTTAGTAAGCTGCAGTACAATTTACTTTCAGTTTCTCAGCTTACCGATGACGGTTTCGAGGTGAGCTTTAAGAAAAATGCTTGTAAAATTCTTGATTCTTCGGGTAGTCTGGTTTGCGGGATTTCTCGTTATGGGAGGATCTTTCGTGCTGATTTTTCTGAGTCTTCTGGTGATCCTCTCAGGTGTTTAGTTGCTTCTGAGTCCCGCGACCTCTCTTTCTGGCATAGGAGACTTGGTCATATTGGATTTGACCATTTGACCCGAGTTAGCGGCCACGATCTCATTCGTGGTCTGCCTAAACTCAAGATGGTCAAAGATCTTGTTTGCTCTCCATGCCGGCACGGCAAGATGGTTGCCGCTTCTCACCCTCCGGTCACAGTTACTATGACCGATGCACCGGGACAGCTGCTCCACATGGACACAGTTGGACCAGCTCGAGTGCAGTCAGCAGGAGGGAAGTGGTATGTTCTTGTTGTGGTCGATGACTTCTCGAGGTATTCTTGGGTGTTTTTCTTAGCCTCGAAGGATGAGACGTTTTCGCATTTCCGAGGTCTTTTCAGTAGGCTTTCTGTTGAGCTCCCAGGTGCCTTACGAGCAATCCGCAGTGACAATGGCACGGAGTTCAAGAATTCCTACTGTGAGAGTTTCTGTGGTGAGACTGGTGTAGAGCACCAGTTCTCTTCTCCGCACGTCCCACAGCAGAATGGCGTCGTGGAGAGGAAGAACCGTACCTTGGTCGAGATGGCCAGGACGATGCTCGATGAGTACTCTACACCTAGGAAGTTTTGGGCTGAGGCTATTGCGACCGCGTGCCATGTTTCGAATCGAGTTTTTCTTCGGGCACACTTGCACCGCACTTCTTATGAGTTGAGATACGGGCGAAAGCCCAGTGTCTCTCATTTTCGTGTGTTTGGTTGCAAGTGCTTTATTCTGAAGTCCGGGAACCTAGATAAGTTCGAGTCACGTTCTTGTGATGGGATCTTTCTAGGTTACTCGCCTTCTTCGCGGGCTTATAGGGTCTGGATCTGCGAGTCTAGCAAAATGGTAGAGACCTGTGAGGTGACCTTTGACGAGGCCAGTCCAGGGACTAGGCCTGATATCTCAGGTTCTTTAGAGCAGTCCGAGACCATCTTCGTGGATGACGAGGACGATGGAGATGAGGGTTGTCTACCCGATCCAGTCCCTTATCCACCCCTTGAGGTGCCATCTTCTACCGCACCTCCAGGTGATCAGCCCATGCCTTCTGCTTCCTCTGGAGCTAGTGGCTCTGTTCCTACCTCGTCAGCTCACGAGGTAGAGGCCACTTCTTCATCTCATCCTGGACCTCCCCGACATATCCAGAAAAGGCATCCTTCTGAGCAGATGATTGGAGACCTGTTCGTGCGTGTTACTCGCTCAAAATCTGGCTTATCTCAATTCTGTCTCTACTCTGCTTTCATTGCCTCCTTTGAGCCCAAGGATATTTCTCATGCTCTTTCCGATGAGTCTTGGGTCAATGCCATGCATGAGGAGTTAGAAAATTTCGAGAGGAACAAAGTCTGGTCGCTTGTCGAGCCCCCGCGAGGTCACAATATTATTGGGACTAAGTGGGTGTTCAAGAACAAGCAGAGCGAGGATGCAGTGGTTATTCGAAACAAGGCTAGACTGGTAGCTCAGGGGTTTTCCCAGGTTGAGGGTCTAGACTTCGAGGAGACCTTTGCCCCTGTAGCTCGACTTGAGGCCATTAGAATCCTGCTTGCCTTTGCAGCTTCTAAGCGTTTCAAGCTCTACCAGATGGACGTCAAGAGTGCCTTCCTTAATGGAGTCATTGAGGAAGAAGTTTACGTCAGACAGCCTCCAGGTTTCGAGAACCCCAAATACCCACACCATGTCTTCAAGCTTTCCAAAGCGTTGTATGGACTTAAGCAGGCCCCCAGAGCTTGGTATGAGAGGCTTAAGTCCTACTTGTTGAGTCATGGGTTTGACATGGGTAAAGTAGACAAGACCTTGTTCATCCGCCGTCATGGCAATGACCTTTTGCTCGTCCAGATCTATGTCGATGACATCATCTTTGGCGGCTCTTCCCATACTCTGGTTTCACAGTTCTCGGATGTCATGAGCACCGAGTTTGAGATGAGTATGATGGACGAGTTGACCTTCTTCCTTGGCTTCCAAATCAAGCAGACTCGGGAGGGTACATTTCTTCATCAGGGAAAGTATACTCGTGACCTCCTGAGACGCTTCGACATGAGTGATGGTAAGCCTGTGTCAACTCCCATGGCTTCTATAGCCTATCTTGACCCAGATGAGGACGGCGAGCCAGTTGATCAGAAAGAGTTCAGAAGTATGATCGGCTCCCTTCTTTACCTCACTGCCTCGAGACCAGACATACACTTCTCTGTGTGTCTGTGCGCTCGTTTTCAGGCTTCTTCTCGCGTATCTCACCGCCAGGCGGTGAAGCGCATCTTTCGGTACCTTCGAGCTACCATTGACTATGGTATCTGGTACTCTTCCTCATCCTGTCTTTCCTTGAGAGCCTTTTCGGATGCAGACTTTGCTGGCTGTAGGATAGATAGGAAGAGCACTTCCGGCACCTGCCAGTTCATTGGCACTTCTCTCGTTTTCTGGTCTTCGAGGAAGCAGTCCGGTGTTGCACAGTCCACTGCAGAGGCCGAGTACGTTGCTACTGCCAGCTGCTGCAGCCAGGTACTTTGGATGGTTTCGACCCTGCGGGACTTTGGGTTAGCCTTAGACAGTGTTCCACTCTTTTGTGATAACACGTCTGCTATCAACATTGCTAAGAACCCAGTGCAGCACTCTCGGACCAAGCATATTGATATTCGCTTCCACTTCCTTAGAGACCATGTAGAGAAAGGTGACATAATGCTCCAGTTTGTGGAGAGTGACCACCAGTTGGCTGATATCTTCACCAAGCCTTTGGACAGTTCGAGGTTTTCAGCTCTGCGGGGAGAGCTTGGGGTGGTTTGTCCTTACGGACTGTAGTGAGGTCAGCTTGGGCTTTACTGCTTTATTATATTAATTATGCTTCTGTCTCATTTCTGTTGCATTGCATTTGCGGGTGCATTGGGTTAAGTCCTTCTAGCATAGGTTAGAGTGCTTCTTGTGTTGAGTTGCTTAGACGTCTTACTCTTATCTTGTGCTTCCAGGAGTAGCTATTTCTTATCTCACTAGGTTGAGCTCACTCACTTCTTGTAGGTTCTAGCGAGGGTTGGGCCACCCTCGGGTAGACAGGGTATGTGTTTGCTCTCTAGTGTGTGTTCGACGATCAGCTGTTAGTCTTGGAGTCATTTGGGGTAGATGAGAGTCAGTTTAAGCCATAGTTGCTTCTATATCTTTTCTATGCTTTAAGGACTGCCTGTTTGGTTTTCTTTGCCAGCTTCTCGATTTTATTGCTTTGGTTCAGGGGGAGTTCATTTGGGAGCTTCTGAATCTTAATTTTGACATAACTCAACTTGAACTAAAAGTTGCATCTAATGTTGAGGGGGAGCTGGACTTTCTTGCATTTTCAGCATTCTAGCATTATAATCAATCTGCATTGAGCCTTGATTATTATCCTGTTATGACATGCTTCAATGCTTTACACCTTGCCATGTCATGTGCTTAGCTTGCTAGATTTATCATGACTTCATATGTGTAGACTAGCTTTCTGCCATGATAAGTTAATTAAAATTGCTCAACTTAAATTAAAACTTGTCATGTTAGCACTCGAGATTAGTCTTGCTTGAGCTATCTCTTTATGATTCATGCCATGTCAAATAGGCTGAGTTGAGTCTTGAATCTAGGTTGAATCTTAGATTGAGCTATTTTAGCATCTTGATACATCATGAGTTAGCACAATCTGTTAAAAAGCAAAAGGATCTCTTTTTATGTGCGAAAAAACTGATTTCACCAATTCTTTCTCATGAGACGGCTTGCCATTGCACTAGGCATGAACTCAGGGGGAGTTTTGGATGACCTGGACTATCTTCTTAAGCTTCTCGCTTGGAGTAGTCGCATAAGGCTTGAGATCTAGCACATGATAAAATTTTTGGTTGAAAATAGCTATAAGCTTTAAAAGAAAATATGTCAAATGTGCAAGATTTGCTTAATCACCTAAAGATGAAAAGTGCTTAACCGAATGATAAACTCTTGAGCTTGTAGCACTCTAATTGACTCAACACTAGCTTCTTGTTTCCGCTTAGCTTATTGACATGGCCTGCATCATCCTTGGATATCTCTAGTTAGACTTTGCTCATTGATGACTTGACTTGCTCACTAAATACATTACATTTCAGATTGTCATCTATGTGCTCTAGCTAGCTTATATATATGTTGTCATGATTTAGATAGCGTTTTATTGAGTTATGGCTTGGTGTATTACATGTTGGTCATTATGGATAATTCTCATGGCTCAAAATGCTTAAATAAACAAACTTCAACCATATTCATCCATTAACATGTCATATTCTCTCTATTACATCTTGATGCGTTTATTGCCAAAAGGGGGAGAATAGAGAAGAAAAAGTCTGTTGGGAACCGTTTAGAGCTTTGGAGATCAATTTGCTCTTTCATTAGTTGCTCTAGTGTTCCCTCTGTCGACATGGTCATTAGCTTCATTCCATTCTGTGGACCATGTTGGATTCTTCAAACTCAAACTCTTCTAAAAGCTTTTTCTGAGTTTGTCAATAGACTCATCAAGGGGGAGATTGAGAGATCATGTGGTCGTGTCTCCATGAGAGTGATGAGTAATTGACAAAGGTTTAGGTCAGTCGAGTTTGGTTTGAGTAGTTCGGAGTCGAGTCGTTGCGTGGCGCAATCGGGCTCGGTCGGACTTTGGTCAAACCTGGTCATTTGGGCTTAGGATGCATATTCTAATGTGTTGACAGGTTTGGACTTCATATATGGTAAGTGTGATGGTATTTACGCTTTCATGTGTCGAACGGTGCTATTTGACGTGTTTCTTGTCTGTGTGACTGCAGGACGTCGAGTTGGAGTCGTGGCAAGACACGGTGGACCGGACTAGGCGCAGGTGGCGCTGAGGTCAGAACGGTCGGGATGTGTCGAAGACGATGTGGACTCGAGGTGGTTGCGAGGCATGCGAGGCAAGGAGCGTCGGAAGCTTCCCGGAAGGTGCAGGAGGGGCGAATCGGGAAATTCGCAAGGCTGCACAAGCGGGAGCGGGCTCCGTTGGATATAGCGGGCGTAACGGGGCGGAGACCCGTTAGCCAGGCGCTATAAAAGGAGAGGAGGGGCTGCATGCCCACTTGAGCACTTGGGTGGAATTAGGGTTTGCTAGAGTCAAAAGAGTCTTTAGTGGTTACTTTAGGCTTTAGTTGGTGAGTTGTTGAGAGTGGGTAGAGGTGACAGAGTAGTGCTCCCTCTGTTCTCTACGATGTTTTCCATGTGAGACTTCTCCTCCATGTGTTCCTGAGTGTTCTTGAGATTGGAGAGAGTGAGGAGAGGGATTGAGTAGAGAAACCTTGTAATCTTTCCTTTTGTATCAAGTCGGGGTATCGGGACTCCTCTGTATTCATTGTGTTCCAAGAAATGAAATCTGAAGTTTGGTTTATCTGTTCGTAGCCTCTGTTCTTCGTTTCTCCTTTTTGCATGATTTCTTGACTTTCGTTGTTTTGAGTTCTTTGTTGCTAAGGAGTGCCAAAATGGGTTGCTATGACATGGGAGATGCTCAAAAGCCATTTGGCTAGTTGATCCAAAGAGCAAACCAAGTTTAATTTCTGTTTTGAAGATTGGGCTTGCTCTGTTCTTCTTTTTCCTCTTCTAGGGTTTGGAGCATTTCTTGTTTTCCTTTGAGAATTCGCATGAAATTTGGACTGTAGACTCCAGTGGATATTGCTATCCTATCCCCGAAATTTCATGGCCAAAGGTTCAAGGGTTTGATGGGAATTCAAGTTTTTGTGCTCTCTCTGTAGTTACATCTCCTTTCTAGGGTTTTGGTTTATTTCTCTTTTCTCTTTTTGTGATGGCATGATTCTTGGTCTGGAGTAGCCCATGGGTATTCCTAACATGTTTGCAAAGTATCATGGCCATGGGATCAAAGATGGAGGAGAAATTTGAGATTTGGTGAAGCATCCTGTAACTTTCAGATTTTGTGTTCAAATCTGAAATTTGTGGTTCTAAGTTTATTTTTCTTGATCTTCTAGTCTCCTTTGGTTATTTTAGTCTCTATCTTACAGTTGTGGACTAAGAGTATCAAGGAGAAGCCACAAATTTCCCTTTTGTTTGAAGTCTGAAGTCCCTACAGGTTGCTGTCCAAAATTTTCAGTTTTCAGCCTTTACTTGTTGCATTCGGCCTACAGTCTTGCTGCTGTTTTAGCTGCATTTTGGTCATCATTTCTCCTTCAGTATAGCAGCCATTCTCCTCTCCAGTTTGCTGTCAGTTTTTCTTGGTTGGCTGTTCACTTTGGTTCAGATTTTCAGCATGCAGTTGTGCAGAAATTTCAGCATTAAAAATCCAGTTTCCTGCTGCAGTTTTTATTTATGAGTGGCTAGTTTTTTGCTCTGTTTTCAGTCCTTGTTAAAGTAGTTCGCAGCAGCTAATCTCCTCCTTTTTAATCTGTTTCTTTTCAGTTTTGGCTTGACTAATTTGTGTCATCTCTGTTCTTTTGTCGATCTAGTTTTGCTTCTCCTTTGAGCTTCCTCAGGCACTCGGCAAAATTATTTTCGATGTCAAGTGAACAATCTTCTTCTTGATAGCTTGCTATAGCTATTGGAGAACTGAATTTTTCGTGAATACTGAGGGGCGATTCTAAAAGATCGACATTCACCCCCCTCTGTCGCCATTTCGGTCCTACAATTGGTATCAGAGCCGGTTAGCTCTAATTCATAGATCTTAACCGGTCTCAAGAGCCATGGCGACGGACAAGTACTCGACCAAGCCGCCCGTGTTCGATGGCATCGATTACCCCTTCTGGAAGAGCCGAATGGAGACATACATCCAGGCCCAGGGGTATGCTATCTGGCGGAAGGTCAAGGTACGATTCGCTGTTCCTGCCGATGAGAACATCAATGCCGGGAACATGGCTGATGTTGAGGCGAATGCAAAGGCAAGGAACATCATCATCCAGGGGTTGAGTCGTAGCGAGTTTGACCGTATATCTCACCTGTCGTCCGCCTACGACATCTGGGTGACCCTCGACGCATACCATGAGGGCACCACCCAGATCAAGACGGTTCGACAGGACCAGTTCAAGCGTGAATACAACAAATTCGAGATGCTTGCTGGTGAGTCCCTGGACGAGTGCTTTTCGCGATTTCACAAAATCTTGAGCAACCTCCGAGCGGTCGGCCTCACATACCCCGACTCGGACAACGCTCGTCAGATGCTTGCGGCACTCGATCTGCGCGTGTGGGAGATGAAGGTGACCACCATCAAAGACACGACGGACCTCTCGACCCTGACTCTTGACGCGCTGTACTCGCGCCTCAAGACTCACGAGATTGACGTTGTCTCTCGTCGATCGAAGTCACAGTCGATGGCTTTGGTCACCGATCCCAGTTCGACTTCTGGTTTTTCCGCCGATTCGCTTTGTGGGTTCTCCCTAGCTGCTCTATGTGACGTAACTGATGATCAGTTAGAGCAGCTAGAGGATGAACAGCTGGCCCTCCTAGCTCGGAAGTTCTCCCATGCTTACAAGAGGAGGAGGGACAGAAAGAGAGGCGGACCAGTCATCTGCTTCGAGTGTGGTGGCCCCAACCACATTCGAGCGAACTGTCCCAAGCTGGAGAAGGGCAAGAACGACTACGGCGGTTCGGGCAAGAACGACTACACCGACAAGAACGGCAACAAGAAGACTCCAGCTCAGACGCCGGGAAAGAAGAAGTTCCGCAACTTCGGGAAGCGATAAGGCACGCATCCACCGAGTTGCCGTGGCTGGTGATGAAAAGCACCCAACCAAACAGTCACAGCACGTACGCCTCCAAGTGGCGCGAGACCTGGTGATCGTCTGCCTACGGATCCATGCGCTCCACCTGAATGCAAACAAGTTGTTATTAGTACGTAATACAACAAATAAGAGCTTCCAATACACGATCAATTGTAAATACTACGTACCCGGTACTGTGCTAGCCACCTCAGCGTCGGCCCATGAGTCTGATCCTCGTCGAAGATGTGGTGGTGATCGCCCGGTGGAACAACCCCGTCGAATCTGCCGAGCAGGTTAGCGCACCAGTCGGCCGGGGCCTTCGGTAGGAAGGCAGCGTCTCCCGCGATCGGAAGGCCAAGGAGCAGGGACACATCCTGCAGGGTCGACGTCATCTCCCCGAATGGGAGGTGGAAAGTGTGCGCCTCGGGCCGCCAACGGTCCACCAAAGCCGTCAGCAGGGAACGGTCGAACGGGAAGCGTCGTGATCGCTCCCCGCCCGCCTCGTCCCCTCCCGCGGCCAAGGCGGCTCCATCCTCGTCCGTGGCCTCCACCATCCGGGCAAGAGGGAGTAGCCCAGCATCCCGCCGCCTGCAAACAAAGTGAAGATCAGTATGGAACGTTCTTACGGTCGGGCTAAACGTTGGCGTAGTGCAAACCTGGCAGTCCAACGGGGGTCGAGTCCCCAGGCCACGCGAGGTGTGCGTGTCCGGACCACTTCCAGCTCAGGCGGCTCGACCGTGCTGCCCGGTGCCGCCGCACGACGGGAAGCGCGATGCACGCGGTCCACGTGCTCGTCCAACAGCGCGTACCGCCACTCGGAGTCACGTCCAGCATGAGTCATACCTGCAAAATTTGTACAATAATTTCAACATTAAATTTTGTATATCTAAATTTCTACACTACATTTTCTATAATAATACATCAAAAATACTATACAAAATTTGTACACTATATTTTCTACAATAATACATACAAAAAATTTTCTACATCTACATTTGAATACTATATTTTCTACAATAATGCATTAAAAATGGTATACAAAATTTCTAAACTAAATTTTCTAAACTTAATTTCTAAACTTAATTTCTAAACTATATTTTCTAAACTAAATTTCAAAACTAAATTTCTAAATTAAATTTCTAAACTAAATTTCAAAACTACATTTTCAAAAGTATATTTCTAAATTAAATTTCTAAACTAAATTTCAAAACTACATTTTCTAAATTAAATTTCTAAACTAAATTTCAAAACTATATTTTCTAAACTAAATTTCTAAATTAAATTTCTAAACTACATTTTCTAAACTAAATTTCTAAACTATATTTTGTAAACTAAATTTCTAAACTAAATTTCTAAACTATATTTTCTAACCTAAATTTTCAAAACTAAATTTTCTAAACGTAATTTCTAAACTATATTTTCTAAACAAAATTTGTAAACTAAATTTTTTTCTAAACTAAATTTCTAAAATATATTTTCTAAACTAATTTTTTAAACTATATTTTCTAAACTAATTTTATAATCTACATTTTCTAAACTATATTTTCTAAACAAAATTTGAAAACTAATTTTCTAAACTACATTTTCTAAACTAAATTTCTAAACTAAATTGTCTAAACTATATTTTCTAAACTAAATTTCTAAACTACAATTTTAACCTAATTTTCTAAACTATTTTTCTAACACAAACAAAAATATAGCACAAAAAAATTACCTGAAAATGGGGCTCTTCCTCTCCTCTCCCCTCCTCTTCTCCTCCTCTCCCTCTGCTCCTCTCCCCCTTCTCTTCTCCCATTCTTCCTCTCTTCTCTGCTTCTTTTCTCTTCTCTTCTCTGCGCGGCCGAATGAAAACAGTGCGGTCGAGCGGGTGTGTTATACCACCCCTAGTCGCCAAACGGTGGGGCGACTTTATTGCAGTCGCCCAACGGTTCGGCGACTGGATTGCAGTCGCCCAACGGTGGGGCGACTGCAGTTAATCGCCGAACCGTTGGTAGACTCATTAAATGTCGCGGTCTGGTTGGGCGAAAGGCTCCAGTCGCCCAACCATTAGGCGACTGGAGCCTATTTTTGTAAAAAAATTTCCCGCGGGTATATTTCTGTAATTTCGAATAAAAAATAGATTATCCGTACAAAAAATTCGTGTATACGGTGCTAGCTCCGGTTGCTCATAAGATTGCCGTTGCGATCTGTGTCTTGAGTCCTCTTGTTGTGCTATGCATCAATATGGAAATTTTGATAAAATGGGCTCGTCTTGCACGACATTTATGTGTCAGAAATGGTATAATTTGGACATTAACAGCGTATGCAACGAAACTCGTTGTTAATATTCTATATGGATTTTGGCCCTTAATATTGATCTTTGGTTATGCCGCAAATGCAAGGAACCACCCCATTTGAAAAACAGAACCATCGGCACCATTGACTTGAAGAGGCGTCAAAATATGTGCTGGCGGCGGGTTTGAAATGAACCAATATTTTCTCTTGAGTGAAATATTTTCTCACTCCACTTGTGTTCTGTTGGGCAACTATTATTGTAGGATCGATTCACACTAAAATAGGCAATCAGAGGAGGGTGAATGATTGCGGAAGCTAAAAATAAATTTTAATACTCCCCTTTTAACACAAACCTATTTAAGCCTCGTTTAAAGTTCTAGACGGAACACTGTATCCTTACTAAAACTGATCTCGATAAAAAAAACCGTAACTCCGATTAACCACAAACTTTGTCAGAATAAACTAGAGAAGGTTATTGAACTAACCCAACTAGAATTACGTCAATCAGAGGTCTAGAACTTGAGATATAAAATAAACGAGATCGCTGATGCAGATAGTGACGAGAATAAATTAAGCTCTAATTATGTAATTAAATAAAATCCATAAGGAAATAATTAACCAAACTTTCTAGAGAATCACGGCCGGCGCTCGCGTTTCTTCGATCAATCCCAGTCGGCCGCCGCCACTAAAAAACAAAATCTTTTAAGTTTGTTCGCTCTGGGAGCACCGTGCGCTGCTGTCTCGCACGGACTGAAGATCGGATGACAGAAAAACACCACAATCTGACAGAAAAATACCACAATCGCACAGCCAAAAACTCAATAGATTGGTTTCCACATCACGTTACCTTCGGTCAGCATGCACAATCGAGAAGACCAGCATGCACAATAGAAAATGCCGTCGACGTCCTTTTTCTATTTCATGCACACAACTTCATCAACTCAATGCATCAATACCTTTTTCTTGTTTTTGTTTTTCCAGCCAAAACACGACGCCGCCGCTCTGTATTTTTCCTTCCAAAAACCACATACGGCTGTCGCACACATCTACCTAGTTTTATATCCCAAAACTCTCACCTATTCAATATCTACTTAGAATCTTAATCTAACTCATCCAAGTAGACCTGGGCCTTTTTACCTCAACTAAGTTTTTGGCCCACTAATTTTCAAGGGTCTTGAAACTCTTCCTAACACAGGTTTTCACACTTCTGACTTTTCAACTCATCACGTGTCGAAGCCTCCAGGACCGCACCTCCCGCAGCTCCAACACGTATCATCCATCTCTAATCTCTATGCGCCCCAAGCATGAACCCGACCATCTCGTGATCTCCTTAACCGTCTGAACCTCAGATCTTCACATCCTAGTCACAGTCCATCTCGTCACCGACCATGATCGCCTCCATGCTTAACCTGCACATGCAAAGACCAAAGAACATTTTTCCGGCACAAGTTCGTCTCAACTTGACCAACATCAATCCGCACACACGCAACACAACTCGCATAACAATGCTAAACAAACTCACCAATTATTCATCATAACAAATTAACCATTGTCAATTATTCATCACCAAAATATTCTAGACCTAGCCACATGGTCTAACAATTATACTAGCTTTCTTGTTCCAGACTTGTTGTGCTTATAATTATGTAAACGGTGGTCACTGTATTCTCCAATCTATTGGATTGTTGCGTGGAACAAAAACCAGCCGCGTTGAATTCTTTATATCGTATTAGCTCCTATAAGCCACTTTTCTATAATAAACGGTTTTTCTATAGTACTTAACTTTCAAATAAAGTGTTTTTTCAACGTGTGGTCTCCTAGTAGATTATGGTACACACTGTACTGACTCCATTTATATTCGTCAAAATCGCACGCGAGTGTCACTCTCTCTATAAGCTTCACTACAAGTTGTTACTATTCATAAGCTCTAGCCATAAGTTTCAGCTGAAAGGCAATATGAACGGTGACCACCCTCGATCAATAGCAACCCTTGGCCTCAAATACTCTGGAATATGGTTAACCTAGCCAACCGCCATAAGCACTTCACTGTATCCATATTCTTCTTGTCAAGTTCAGTGACAAGCTTGGTTGCAGCCTTTGCATTGAGTGTATAAATGGTGCTCTTTCCGGTTGATACTAGGGGTGGAAACGGATCGGATACGATCGAATAGTCTCATACGAATCCATATTTTTAAAACGAATACGAATTCGAATATTTTCAAATACGGATACGAATATTCTCGAATACGAATACGGATATTTTCGAATACGGATTTTCTTGGATACGAATATCGGATAAAACGGATTCCTAACGGTTTTGCCGATTTTGCATCGGTTTTTGACCGGTTACCAGTTTTAAACCGCCTAAATTCAAGTTTTGAATCACAAAATTTGTACGGATTTTTCATAGGTTCTAGAAACGGATCGAATACGAATCGAATAGTCTCGAATACGGATACGGATATGAATATTCTCGAATACGAATACGAATATTTTCGAATACGGATTTTGCTTACCATATTCGGATTTCTCTCGGATACGAATATTGGATAAAACGAATTATCCGTTACCGTTTTCCACCCCTAGTTGATACTAACACCGGCATTGCCCAGGAGCGGATCCACTATAAACCCATTGGTGTCACGTGACCCCAACTTGCTAATTATCCTTAATAACCCTAATATACCATAGTCAATTTTGTCTTTTCTATAAAGTTAGGGATAAGCTTGTTTATTGTGACCCTAATGACTTGGATTTCTGGATCCGCCACTACGCATTGCTATATGCGTAGCTCTGGTCACTACAACAAAATGAACATATTAAGACGTTTTGTTTAAGACGCTTTGAATCATGTCTCTCTTTTTAGAACCACAATTGAAATAGAGACGCAGTTTGAGACGCTCTAAAGGGTAGCACGCTATTAAATTCTATTAAAACGGTTGCTGAGACGTTTTGGAGTACGTCTCATGTATAGAGACGAAATTTTATATGTCTTATTTATCATTTGAGACGTCTTATCTATTATCTCCATATAAGAATATTAAAAAAAAATAAAATGGTGTTAGTAACGGTATATATATAAAACATAAAAAATATCAATCTCAAAGTTCGAACTCACAACCTGAGACTTTTCTTTCGCTTTTGTCCAGTGGCTAAAAACATAAAAAAAATATCAATCCCAGGGTTCGAACTCTCAACCTAAGGTTTAGAATGTTCACGCATTAACAGGGGCTGAATTGGGCCCCTGGGAAGGTGGGCTCACTATCCAGTGGGTCCCACTTCTAGTTTAATTAACTGAACTTGTACCGTAATATTTACCCGTACCCGTTTTACCCATTTACCCGTCAAAAACAAACCCTAACCCTACGCTGTGCACTCCAGTGTCCCGAGTCCCACTCCCGACTACTCACCCCGCAGCCGCCGCCCCGCCCCTCATTCGGTCCCCTCCCCTCTACTCTACTCACTGGCCTCACAGCCTCACGCTCTCCTCCTCCCCCCTCTACTCTACTCACCCTCGTGTCCTCCCCACCCGTCGAGAGCCCGAGCGCCGGATCCGGCGGTCCAGCCGCCTCCCCGCTGCCACCCCCACCAGCCGAGACGTCGGATCCACCCGCCCCGCCGTCCTCCAGATCGATCCGCCGCCCCACCGCCGCCCCCACCCGCCGAGACGCCGGATCCACCCGCCCCGCCGTCCTCCAGATCGATCCGCCGCCCCCACCCGCCGAGACACCGGATCCACTCGCCCCGCCGTCCTCCAGATCGATCCGCCGCCCCACCGCCGCCCCCACCCGCCGAGACGCCGGATCCACCCGCCCCGCCGTCCTCCAGATCGATCCGCCGCCCCGCCGCCGCCCCCACCCGCCGAGGCGCCGGATCTCCCGCCCCGCCGCCGCCCCCACCCTCCGAGACGCTGGATCCAACCGCCGCCGTCCTCCAGATCGAGACGCCGCCCACCCGCCTAACCCACCCGCCTGGACACCGGATCCAGCCGCCGCCGCCGCCGTCCTCCCCTATAAAGCCCGACGGCACAACGACCTACACCCTTCGTCTTCCTCACAGGTACATCTGCCCTCCGTTTGATCTCGGCGTTGGGGTCTTCGTGTTGCTTCCCCTGTGGTCCATTGATGGATGTATGGTTCATATAGCAGATTGTAACATTGCATAGTTTGTTAATGCATTTGTCTCCAAGTAAATGCTTAAGGGCCAGACTGGTTTTAGGTTAAATCCATGCTTTTTTGGCTTATAAGATTAACCTGCAGATTACTTGATTTGGAGATTAAATGATTTGGCTCAAGTGCCTGCTTGGTTTTGTGTGTATTTTGGGTTGATGATAAGGTTGAATCATATGCTTCACTGGATAAAATCAGTTTGAATTGTGAACACAATTTATGAACAATATGTCAACACCAGACACATGATTCACAGAAATGATACAATATGTCAATTTGATGGCACGGCTGGTTCAAGAACAATGAGGCAAAATCATGCCTACAGAAATGATACACATGCTGTAAACTTCGCTTGTGCTATTAGAAGCTCCTTTGTGCTATTAGTTAGCTGCTGGTTGTTGGCATATAACAATTAGTTAACTTCGTTTCTGGGCAGGGGCTTGTACAAGATGTTATATTTACGTATATCACATACAACTCTAGAGATGTCACATTGTTACCTGACCGATTTCAAGTTATTATATGTCTCCACTACATAACATATGCCTTCTCTTGACTTTCAGGGCTACTTTGAGAGTGCAGATCAAGATTTGTTGCACAAATTAATTTGAAGTACGCAAAGTTCTTCCATAGTCAAAACTATTTGTTTGATCTCGGATGTGAAATAGTCTGCGTTCTGTGCAAATGAGCAAATGAGGAAGCCGTGTAATAAGACTAAATTTCTTTGAATGTACTATGATTTTTGTGCATGTATTTGTAATATTAGAGATTTGTGTATTTGTGACTAAGTTCGCGGGTAAACGGGTATGCCCGTGGGCGACGGGTACCCGCGGGCAACGGGTATGGGCGAGGTTTTTTACCCGTGGTCCTTCGCGGGTATGCCCGCGGGCGTAAATCGGGGTCGCGGGTACGGGTATGGGCGAGCACTACCCGTACCCGCCGCGCCCGATTGCCATCCCTACCCATTCCTTATATTTTATGAAATATGTACTCAATATTATGGTGCTGCCTATAAAATTACTATATATACATGTATATATAATAAATATATGGAATACTATATTCTCATACGGATATGTATTTGTGTGTATAGAAGAAAATATATACCAATCAAAATAAAAATACATACTACATAGGACATCTTGAGACGGCACATAACGTCTCAACGCACGTGCCTATATTAATTGAGACGTGGTGTAGCCGTTTTTATAAAAGCGTCTCTAACTTTATAGGGATACAGTGCAGATGTCTCTAATGAACGTCTCAAATAATATAGGCACGCCTTAGAGAGTGTCTCTATATTTTTGAGACGGTTCATGTAGAGACGTTTCTATGACGCTTTATAAAAGCGCCTCAGTTGTCTGTGGGAGACGAAACAGAACGTCTCTAACCTACAAATTTGATGTCTCCCCACGGATGTTTTGTTGTAGTGGGTCAACTTGGTTTTTTTTGGCTTATGATTTTTTTTCATTATAACTAGTTTATTTTGCATTTTAATTACTGGTAGTTTTTTAGCATAATTAAATTTAAAAAATTAAAAATAAAAAAGATTAACCTATCACAGACAATGCAAAGTAACATGGAGAAAAAAAGAAAAGACAAAAAAGCCCCAAAACCAAAAAAGGACAAGATTAAGGAATAATGAATTAGAAGCTAAAAGCTAGAAACTAAAGCTAAAACGGGCAGGGATATACGCGTTTGTAGGCATGTTGTACATCAGAAAACCTAAGATAATAAGAAAAGACCAAAAGTCTAAGTCGATAGGAAAAAAACAGATAATAGGTGATTAAGCCAGCTTAATAACCTAGTCTAATTTTTTTGCGTTTAGTATTTGTTTGAATTTTTAAATATATCAAATGAGCTCAAAAAATTACAAAACTTTATGTATAGCATCCCAACAAAACGTACCTCATAGTATAATATTTATATTAATCATACATTACATGCATAGAAAACGTGAAACGAAGATTGAAGACGACGACCAATACACAGCTTAATCGGAGGTATTCTGCGGGTTTATCCTAGAGATGTAATTAATCGGGAGACTTCCGAGGCCCTGAGAACCAAGACATCACATCGTCTAAGTTAGGTATGCTATGCAAAGCAAGCTACGGAGCGCAATCATGTAAACGTAACTTGTAATTTTGTTATTATTAAATGAATGAATGAATATATGTTTTCCGTACCTTTCTAGTGTTTATTTATTTTTATGTACTTTAGTACAATGGCACGCTCACATCTTATACCCCGGGGTAAGAAATCTGCCAGTGATTTTTTATGTCAATGTAGGACTGGACAGGCAACAGAGGTGGGTGAATGGTGCCTTCAAAATCTCTCCAAATATCCACTTAACCATTTTTCTCCAGTTGCTACTGAGCTATGAAGACTAGGATTGAAAGCTCACAGGAAAACCGAGCAGACAGACCGAACAGAGCAAGAAAAGGAATCTGGTCGAAAACTGCTCAACGTGGTCGAAACTTACAACGTGGCCATAAGTCTTGAAAATGTCGTCGAACTCTGGTAACAAGGTCGAGATCAGATAGTATGGTCGTAAGCCTGAATATGTGGCGATAACCGACTACGTGGTCGGAAATCGACCTAGTCGATAACCACAGAGACCAGAATCAGTGACTAGAAATGATTGTCATTGAAACCGATGTTGTCGTAATCCAACGAGTGGTCGAACAACCAACATGGTCGAAGTCAGTATACAACTCAAAAGATCACTATGGTCGAAAGCAATCGAAACCCGAGGAATAAGAGAACTGAATGTGGTCGTAACGCTCTCAGGAAAACAGAGAAGGGTTAGTGAAGCGCACGACCACAAGGCCAAGATTCCATCTAACTTTCGACTTAAAGATTAATTGGCCAAGAGACTTTGCACACAAGAAGGTGAGGATCTCAAAAGGTTGCTCTAAACTTTAATTGAAAATTTAGCAACAGAAATGAGATCTTCACAAGATATCACAGAGAACTCCCAAAACAAAGATTAACAGAGCAAGGAGACAATCAGACCATGCAAGTGAGAATAGAATAGCCAAGCTAGCCTTGTGTATGACTTCCCAACACCAGGCAGATCAGATCATCAACAAAACGAATGAAAGTAGAACTCTTAGATCAAGAAAGTGAAGAGCCAACTAAAGAACAGAGAGAAGACATCCAAAACAAACAAAACCAACTCAACTGCATGCATACAAGCATACACAAACATAGATCAAAAGATGATATATTGCTCTGGGAGTTGATTCTATAGCCACTCCATCCAAGAGGACCACAAGCACAAGTGCTCCACCACCAAAAACAAGAATGCACGCAAGAACAGAAAACCCTAGAGACTTATCCAGACGGGTAGCCCCCCATCCCTATTTATAGTCTCTTGATACCGAGGATGACCTGTTAACCCCTAACCTACCACCGGGTTTTCACACACGCTTTACCTGTTAATACAGACAAGACAAGAATGATTTAACAGAATAGCCTCCTTTTCAGAACTTAAGCATTTCTCCAAAATGCCCCTTTGCCACCTTCCCGGAAGCTTCCTGTTTTCTTGCCGTCCAATCCTTGTAGCCACCTTGCTAGCCTTAGTCATCTTTGACATCTCCCCAACAGTTCTGGACCTCAACATCTCCCCAACCGTTCTGGACCTCAACATCTCCCTGTGCCTAGTCCCAGTTCTTCCATGCCTCACCATGACCTAACTCCAAAGTCCTACAACCATCACAAACAGGCAAAGTATCACATAGCACCGCACTATAAACTAGATTCATCAATCTGCATATATTAGAAAATATTCCAGTGAACAATCACAGCAAAACAACTAGTCTTAAACCGCCTACGACTACTCTAATGCACAACACAGAGGTACTCGTAGCCCATGAAGTCTTCCCAGCAGTTTACGACCACTTAGTAAGCCGTTACGACCACCGCACAGATTGCTACGATCATGAAACACATGCTACGACCACATAACAATCACTACGACCATCGCTCACTGTAGCTACGACTTTAACGCTACGACTTACGACCACATAGACAGAGCCCTACGACCACTACACACAACCAGTAGAAGCTACGACTTACGACCACGACTAGTCGAAGCTACGACTATCGACCACAGCCAGTCGAAGCTACGACTATCGACCACGGCCAGTCAAAGCTACGACTATCGACCACGGCTAGTCAAAACTATGACTATTGACCATGGCCAGTTGAAGCTACGACTATCGACCACAGAGTCGTAAAATCGATTGCCGACTACAAAGTCATAAAATCGACTGCCGACCACAAAGTCGTAAATTCGACTGCCGACTTCAAAGTCGTAAATGCTACTACAAAACATAGAGACACACAACGTGGTCATAAAGAGTAAGTCGTGAAAGTACTTACGACCACCAAGTCGTAACACAAGCTACAACCACCAAGTCATAAGGATTACTACCAATCACATGGTCATAAAAACGCCTGTCGGCAATGTGGTCGTAAATGCCACTGCCGACCAAGTCGCAGAGGCTTAAGACCTTACAAATAGAGAACCAATCTCTCCATAAACCTCAAAAACCAAACTCAATCTCTCTAAATCAAGGGTCAATTACTCATCAGTAACATAGGGTGACCTCCACATGGTCTCACAATCTCCCCCATGATGAGTATATTAACAAACATAGAGAAAGCATGAAGATGAGTTTGTTTTTGAAAAGAGAAGTAAGAAATTGCAGAAACCACACATGGTCTAAAAGGAGTGAGAAGGAAACTTATGACCATGTTGACAAAGAGTGAACTTGGAGCAATCATCCAGAAAAGAGCAAGTTTTCTTCAAAAGCTCCAAAACATTCTCTTTTTACGCCTTTTTCTCCATTATTCTCCCCCTTTTGGCAATAAAATCATCAAGATGCATGGAGGAAAATAGAGCATAAGTGAAGTGGAGTGACTGTATTTTATTTATTTTAAGCATTAGGAGCCATGAAGATTATCCAGAATGACTTTCTAAGTATTACACCAAGCCAAAACAAAAGAGAGTGCTATCTAGATCATGACAAATCATGTATAGACAAGTTAAAGCCAAATAAGCCATAATCTAAAATAGATGGATTGATTAACATGTCAAGTCACTCAAGATCATAGTTTAGAAAAAGGTATCCAAATATGAGTCAAGCCATGTCAATATTCTAAGCGAAACCAAGAAGCTATCATTGTGTCAATTTAGAATGCTATAAGTTCAAGAATGAGACATTTGTTTAAGTACTTGGCATTTCTTGTAAATGAGCAAATTTAGCATTTTTGACATTTTTTTTAAATGCATGATGGTTTTCAACCATTTTTCTTGTTGCTTAGCCATGTGCTTGATCTCAAGCCTTGTGCGACCTTTCCAAGCAAGAATCTTAAGGAGATGATTTTGGTCATCTAAAACTCCTCTTGAGTTTATGCCTAATGCAATGGTAAGCCGTCTCATGAGAAATGATTGGTGAGATCAGTTTTTTTGCACAAAAGATATTTTTTTGCATGCTCTGGATTTAGTTCAAGACAGAGAGTTAGTACTAACTCATGCTTCACTAAAGAACTAAAGAACTAGCATAGCTCAATCTAAAGCTCAATGTAGATTCAAGCCTTAACTCAGCCTATTTGACATGGCATGAATCATAAGAGGATAACTAGAGCCAGACTAGTCACAAGATCTAACAGGACATGATTTAATTTAAGTTGTGCACATTTATTCAAGCTATCATGGCAAAGACTAGGGTACACATAGAAAGTCATGATAAATCTAGCACCCTAGCACAAATCATAGCAAGATACAATGCAATTGTATCATGTCATATAGAGATAATAATCAAGGCTCCATAAATTATATTACAATGCACAATGTGAAATTAAATGCCATAAGATGCAAGAAAATACAGCTCCCCCTCAGCATGTGAAACAATTTTGTTCAAGTTAAGTTATGTCATCATTAAATTTCAGAAAGTCTCAAATGAACTTCCCTGAACCAAAACAATAATCAAGAGAAAGGAAGCTAGAAAGAAGAAATGGCAGTCCTTAAAGCATAGACAAGATACTGAGAATACTATGGCTTAGACTGGCTCTCATTTACCCCATATGACTCTAGAACTATTAACTGGTCATCTAACACATTAGGGAGTAAACACGTTCCCTATCTACCCAAGGAGGTCCAACCCTCGCCAGACCTATAAGAAGTGAGTGAACTCAACCTAGTGAGAAGAGACACAACTAATACGCAGTATTCTAGAATCATAAGATGAGAGGAAGAAGTCTAAGCAACTGAGAAAGATAACCACTCTAGTCTATGCTAGAAAGACTATCCCAAATGCACCCAAAGGAATGCAATAAAATGAAACAGGAGCATATGAACAATATGATACATAAGATGCAAGAAGCTCCCCCTCACAATAACCCATAAGGACAGACCACCCCAACCTCTCCCCACAAGGTTGTAAACCTCGAGCTATTTAAAGGCTTGGTGAAGATATCAGCGAACTGGTGATCACTCTCCACAAACTAATGCACTATGTCACCCTTCTCCACAAGGTCTCTAAGGAAATGATATCTAATATCTATGTGCTTGGTCCTGGAGTGCTGCACTGGGTTCCTGCCAATGCTAATGGTAGAAGTGTTATCGCAGAAGAGAGGAACACTATCTATCACTAACCTAAAGTCCCGCAAGGTCGAAACCATCTAAAGCACCTGACTATAGCAACTAGCGGCTGCAACATACTCGGCCTCTGCGGTGGACTGTGCAACACTAGACTGCTTCCTAGAAGACCAAGAGACAAGGGAAATGCCAATGAATTGGCAACGGTTAGAAGTGCTCTTCCTATCTATCCCATAGCCAGCAAAGTCTGCATCATAGAAGGCTCTAAGGGAAAGACAGGAAGATGAAGAGTACCATATACCATAGTCTAGAGTAGCTCGAAGGTACCTGAAGATGCGCTTCACCGACTGGCAGTGAGATATGCGAGGGGAGGCCTAGAATTGAGCGCACAGACACACGGCGAAGTGTATGTCTGGCCTTAAGGCAGTGAGGTACAAGATAGAGCCAATCATGCTTCTGTACTCGTTCTGATCTGCTGGCTCACCATCATCATTTGGATTGAGTGAAATTGATGTTGCCATCGGTGTTGACACCGGCTTTCCCTCACTCATGTCAAAGCATCTCAGGAGGTCTCGAGTGTACTTGTCTTGATGCAAGAATGTACCCTCTCAAGTCTGCTTGATCTGGAACCCAAGGAAGAAGCTCAACTCGCCCATCATGCTCATCTCAAACTCTGTGCTCATGACATCAGAGAACTGGAAAACCACAGCATAAGAAGAGCCACCAAAGATAATGTTATCCACATAAATCTAGACGAGTAGAAAGTCATTGCCATGCATGCGAATGAACAAGGTCTTGTCTACCTTACCCATCTCAAACCTATGACTCAACAAATAAGATTTAAGCCTCTCATACCAAGCTCTAGGGCTTGCTTAAGTCCATACAGGGCTTTGAAAAGCTTGTAGATATGGTTGGGTATTTGGGGTTCTCGAAACTTGGAGACTGCTTAACATAGACCTCTTCCTAATATACCCATCGAGGAAGGCACTCTTGACATCCATCTGGTACAGCTTGAAGCCCTTAGACGCTACGAATGCAAGTAAAATCCTAATAGCTTCTAGCCTAGTTATAGGGGCGAAGGTCTCCTCAAAATCTAAACCCTCAACCTGAGAGAAGCCCTGAGCTACCAGTCTAGCCTTGTTTCGAATGACTACCCAATCCTCACTCTGCTTGTTTTGAAGATCCACTTGGTTCCTATAACATTATGACCGCTAGGGGGCTCAACAAGCGACCAGACCTTGTTCCACTCAAAATTTTCTAGCTCCTCATGCATGGCATTGACCCAAGACTCATCAGAAAGAGCATGATAGACATTCTTGGGCTCAAAAGAGGCGATAAAAGCCAAATGAAGACAGAAGTGAGATAAGCTGGATTTTGAGCGTGTGACACGCTCAAAAAGATCTCCTATGATCTGCTATGAAGGATGACGTCTCTAGATATGACGGGGAGGACTTGGATGAGAAGAGGAAGTGGTCTCTACCTCTTGAGCTGAGGAGGTAGGAGCAGAGCCACTAGCTCCAGAGGAACTAAAAGGAATGGGCTGATCTCTCTGAGGTGAGAATAAAATAGACAAGCTGGCTTTGTGTATGACTTCCCAACACCAGGCAGGTCAGATCATCAACAAAACAAATGAAAGCAGAACTCTCAGATCAAGAAGGTGAAGAGCCAACTGAAGAACAGAGAGAAGACATCCAACTCAACTCCATGCATACGAGCATACACAAACATAGATCAAAAGATGACATATTGCTCTGGGAGTTGATTCTACAGCCACTCCATCCAAGAGGACCAGGAGCACAAGTGCTCCACCACCAAAAATAAGAACGCACGCAAGAATAGAAAACCCTAGAGACTCATCCAGACGGGTAGCCCCCCATCCCTATTTATAGTCTCTTGATACCGGGGATGACTCATTAACCCCTAACGTACCACCGGGTTTTCACGCACGCTTTACCCGTTAATACAGACATGACAAGAATGCTTTAACAGAACAACCTCCCTTTTAGAACTTGATCATTTCTCCAAAATGCCCTTCTGCCACCTTCCCAAAAGCTTCCTGTTTTCTTGCCGTCCAATCCTTGCAGCCACCTTGCTAGCCTCAGTCATCTTTAGCATCTCCGCAATCGTTATGGACCTCAACACCTCCCTGTGCCTAGTCCCGGTTCTTCCATACCTCATCATGACTTAGCACCAAAGTCCTGCAACCATCACAAACAGGCAAAGCATCACATATCACTGCACTATAAACAAGATTTATCAATCTGCATATATCAGAAAATATTCCAGTAAACAATCACTGTAGGACCGAAATGGCGACAGAGGGGGGGGGGGGTGAATGTCGCTCGCTTAAAAACGCCCCCGAGAAATCGAACACTGATTTCTCACCAGATGCAAAACAACGCAACTCACAGAAAACTTAAAAATAATTTCTCTGAATTTTGGAACGCATGCGACACCAAAAAATTCACCATAAATCAGAGATCATCCAGAAAAAATTTCAACTAAAAATATCACTGTTTGATCTGCATGCAAAATTGAGGAAAATCAGCATAAAGAAAAAGAAACATGTACTAAGGAGTGAGTGATCAGTACATGCTTTGCCATTGCCGAAAGGAAGTAGTACTACAACAAGGCTTCCAGATTTTTGATGCCAACCAAATGACAAGAAACCGAACTGAACTGCATACAAGCTAAGTACAGAGCAAATGGCAGCACATAGATTGCAGTTTTGTCGGCACAAAAAAATTGCTACTCAAAGTTGTGCTTGCCGATAACAGGGAAGAAGTTCAGATTTGGTTGAGCTAGGTTCAGAGAGGATTTTAATTCCTGCTGCCGTGGAGAGTAGTAGACTGCAAGGCCTACTGCTTGCCGAGAGATGAGCTCAAAGCCACAAAGGGGAGCAGCAAGTTCAGAGACCAGTCTGAACCGAAAACAACAAAAGGCTGCAAACTGAAATAACAGAGGAAGCACAAAACTTAGAAATTAAAGAAAAAGAAATGAACTCTTCAGATTAGAACCTCAAGAATATGTTCCATATATCCCTGGGACTTGAGGATTGCAAAGATTTCAACAAACAAGCTTGAATTTCAGAAATTGACAAAAACTGAAATCTACCGAAGGCTTCCAACAAAAATCAAATTCCCACTCAATCCTTGAGTCTTTGGTCATGAGATTTTGCAGTTATGTTAGCAATACCCAGGGGACTTCTCATACCAAAAATCAGGTTGTCTCATGAAGGGAAAACCGAGAACCATCAAAACCCTAGAAACTTGAAAAACTTCAGAGAGAGGCACAAGAAAATCAAATTACTCCATGGTCTCAAATCCTTTGCTAATAAGATTTTGCAAATATGTTAGCAACAGCAATAGGATTGCTCAGACCAAAAATCAAGCCTTCTCACAAAGGGAATCCAAATTTTCCACAAACCCTAGAAATGAGAAACGAAGAACAGAGGAAGGCCAAAACCAAAATCTGAGATTAAAATGAAGTTTGCTCTTGGGAAACTTGATCAAATGATCTTGAGGCACTATCCCATCAAGGAGCAACCCATTTTGGGCCTTCCCAACAAGAAATAGCAAGAAACGCAAAAACTCAAGAATCAAGCCTAGAAGGCATCGAAGCAAGAACAGAGAGCACGGGAGAAAAACTCAGAAATTTCATTCCAACTATTCAGGGATTACAACTGAGCTACGTCCACATACCCCGATTGATACAAGAGGAATGATTACAAGGTGAATCAACTCTCCCTCTCCATCTCAAGAACACACCACTACAAGATTGGAGGAGGAGGAACTCACATAGAACACATCGTAGGAGACACTCAGGGGACACACACTCTGCCCCTCAACCACTAAAGCCTAAAGCCAAAACAACCACTAAAGCCTATTTTGACTAAAGGAAACCCTAAAACCCTTGAAGTGCTCAAGTGGGCATGCAGCCCCTCAATCCTATTTATAGCCTTGGCTAACGGGTCTCCGCCCCGTTACGCCTGCTAAACCCAACGACGCCCGCTCCCGCTTGTGCAGCCTCGCGAATTTCCCGATTCGCCCCTCCTGCACCTTCCGGGAAGCTTCCGCGCTCCTTGCCTCGCACGCCTCGCAACCACCTCGAGTCTACGTCGTCTTCGACACATCCCGACCGTTCTGACCTCAGCGCCACCTGCGCCTAGTCCGGTCCACGTGTCTCGCCGCGACTCCACCCGATGTCCTGCAGTCACACAGACAAGAAAACACGTCAAATAGCACCGCTCGACACATGAAAGCGTAAATACCATCATACTTACCACAGACGAAGTCCAAACCTGTCAAATCAAAGAATCAGCGTCCTAATCTCATATGACCAAGTTTGACCACAGTCCGACCGAGCCCGTTGCACCACGCAACGTCAGGGTCCGAACCACCCAAACCAAACTGTCAATTACTCATCACTCACATGTGGTCACCTCCACATGGTTCATCAATCTCCCCCTTGATGAGTGTATTGACAAACTCAAAAAAGCGCAAAGTTAAGTTTGAGTTTGAAGAATCCAACAAGGTCCAAAGAAGGGAATGAAGCTTATGACCATGTCGACAGAAGGAACACTAGAGCAACAACTGAAAGAGCAAATTGATCTCCAGAGCTCTAAACTGTTCCCAACAGACTTTTTCTTCTCTATTCTCCCCCTTTTGGCAATAAACACATCAAGATGCAATAGAGAGAATATGACATGTCAATGGATGAATATGGCTGAAGTTTGTTTATTTAAGCATGGAGAGCCATGAGAATTATCCATATTGACCATAATGTAATACACCAAGCCATAACTCAATAAAACGCTATCTAGATCATGACAACATATATATAAACCAGCTAGAGCACATAGATGACAATCTGAAATGTAATGCATTTAGTGAGCAAGTCAAGTCATCAATGAGTAAAGTCTAACTAGAGATATCCAAGGATGATGCAGGCCATGTCAACAAGCTAAGCGGAAACAAGAAGCTAGTGTTGAGTCAATTAGAGTGCTACAAGCTCAAGAGTTTATCATTTGGTTAAGCACTTTTCATCTTTAGGTGATTAAGCAAATCTTGCACTTTTGACATATTTTCTTTTAAAGCTTATAGCTGTTTCCAACCAAAAATTTTATCATGTGCTAGATCTCAAGCCTTATACGACTACTCCAAGCGAGAAGCTTAAGAAGATAGTCCAGGTCATCCAAAACTCCCCCTGAGTTCATGCCTAGTGCAATGGCAAGCCGTCTCATGAGAAAGAATTGGTGAAATCAGTTTTTTCGCACATAAAAAGAGATCCTTTTGCTTTTTAATAGATTGTGCTAACTCATGATGTATCAAGATGCTAAAATAGCTCAATCTAAGATCCAACCTAGATTCAAGACTCAACTCAGCCTATTTGACATGGCATGAATCATACAAGGATAGCTAAAGATAGACTAAACTCAAATGCTAGCATGACAAGTTTTAATTCAAGTTGAGCAATTTCAATTTACTTATCATGGCAAAACTAGTCTACACATATGAAGTCATGATAAATCTAGCAAAGAAAGCACAAGTCATGGCAAGGTGTAAAGCATTGTAAACATGTCATAACAGGATAATAATCAAGGCTCAATGCAGTTATATTACAATGCGAGATGCTAACATGCAAGAAAATCCAGCTCCCCCTCAACATGAGATGCAACTTTTAGTTCAAGTTGAGTTAAATCAATATTAAGCTCCAGAAGCTCCCAAATGAACTCCCCCTGAACCAAAGCAATAAATTCGAGAAGCTGGCAAAGAAAATCCAAACGGGCAGTCCTTAAAGCATAGATAAGATATAGAGACAACTATGGCTCAGACTGACTCTCATCTACCCCATATGACTCCAGGACAATCAGCTGACAGTAAATCACACACTAGAGAGCAAACACGTACCCTGTCTACTCGAGGGTGGCCCAACCCTCGCTAGAACCTGCAAGAAGTGAGTGAGCTCGACCTAGTGAGATAAGAAGCAGCTAATCCTGGAAGCACAAGATAAGAGTTAGAAGTCTAAGTATCTCGGCAAGAGAAGCACTCTAACCTATGCTGGAAGGACTAAACCCACATGCACCCCGAGTGCAATGCAACAGAAATGAGACAGAAGCATAATCAATATAGTAAAGCAGTAAAGCCCAAAGCTCCCTCTCACTACAATCCGTAAGGACACACCACCCCAAGCTCTCCCCGCAGAGCTGAAAACCTCGAACTATCCAAAGGCTTGGTGAAGATGTCAGCCAACTGGTGGTCACTCTCCACAAACTGGAGCACTATATCACCCTTCTCTACATGGTCTCTAAGGAAGTGGTATCGGATATCAATGTGCTTGGTCCGAGAGTGCTGCACTGGGTTTTTAGCAATATTGATAGCAGACGTGTTATCACAAAAGAGTGGAACACTGTCTAAGGCTAACCCAAAGTCCCGCAGGGTCGAAACCATCCAAAGTACCTGGCTGCAGCAACTGGCAGCAGCAACGTACTCGGCCTCTGCAGTGGACTGTGCAACACCGGACTGCTTCCTCGAAGACCAGGAAACGAGAGAAGTGACAATGAATTGGCAGGTGCCAGAGGTGCTCTTCCTATCTATCCTACAGCCGGCAAAGTCTGCATCCGAGAAGGCTCTCAAGGAAAGACAGGATGAGGAAGAGTACCAGATACCATAGTCAATGGTAGCTCGAAGGTACCGAAAGATGCGCTTCACCGCCTGGCGGTGAGATACGCGAGGAGAAGCCTGAAAACGAGCACACAGACACACTGAGAAGTGTATGTCTGGTCTCGAGGCAGTGAGGTAAAGAAGGGAGCCGATCATACTTCTGTATTCTTTCTGATCAACTGGCTCGCCATCCTCATCTGGGTCAAGATAGGCCGTAGAAGCCATCGGAGTTGACACCGGCTTCCCATCACTCATATCGAAGCGTCTCAGGAGGTCACGAGTGTACTTGCTCTGATGTAGAAAAGTACCCTCCCGAGACTGCTTGATTTGGAGGCCAAGGAAGAAAGTCAACTCACCCATCATGCTCATCTCAAACTCGGTGCTCATGACATCCGAGAACTGAGAAACCAGAGCATGGGAAGAGCCGCCAAAGATGATGTCATCGACATAGATTTGGACGAGCAGAAGGTCACTACCAAGCCTACGGATAAACAAAGTTTTGTCTACTTTACCCATCTCAAACCCATGACTCAACAAGTAGGACTTAAGCCTCTCATACCAAGCTCTGGGGGCCTGCTTAAGTCCATACAACGCTTTGGAAAGCTTGAAGACATGGTGTGGGTATTTGGGGTTCTCGAAACCTGGAGGCTGTCTGACGAAAACTTCTTCCTCAATAACGCCATTAAGGAAGGCACTCTTGACGTCCATCTGGTAGAGCTTGAAACCCTTAGAAGCTGCAAAGGCAAGCAGGATTCTAATGGCCTCAAGTCGAGCTACAGGGGCAAAGGTCTCCTCGAAGTCTAGACCCTCAACCTGGGAAAACCCCTGAGCAACCAGTCTAGCCTTGTTTCGAATAACCACTCCATCCTCGCTCTGCTTGTTCTTGAACACCCACTTAGTCCCAATAATATTGTGACCTCGCGGGGGCTCGACAAGCGACCAGACCTTGTTCCTCTCGAAATTTTCTAACTCCTCATGCATGACATTGACCCAAGACTCATCGGAAAGAGCATGAGAAATATCGTTGGGCTCAAAGGAGGCAATGAAAGCAGAGTGGAGACAGAATTGAGATAAGCCAGATTTTGAGCGGGTAACACGCTCGAACAGGTCTCCAATCATCTGCTCAGAAGGATGCCTTTTCTGGATATGTCGGGGAGGTCCAGGATGAGATGAAGAAGTGGCCTCTACCTCGTGAGCTGACGAGGTAGGAACAGAGCCACTAGCTCCAGAGGAAGCAGAAGGCATGGGCTGATCACCTGGAGGTGCGGTGGAAGACGGCACCTCAAGGGGTGGATAAGGGACTGGATCGGGTAGACAACCCTCATCTCCATCGTCATCGTCATCCACGAAGATGGTCTCGGACTGCTCTAAAGAACCTGAGATATCAGGCCTAGTCCCCGGACTGGCCTCGTCAAAGGTCACCTCACAGGTCTCTACCATTTTGCTAGACTCGCAGTTCCAGACCCTATAAGCCCGCGAAGAAGGTGAGTAACCTAGAAAGATCCCATCACAAGAACGTGACTCGAACTTATCTAGCTTCCCGGACTTCAGAACAAAGCACTTGCAACCAAACACACGAAAATGAGAGACGCTAGGCTTTCGCCCGTATCTCAACTCATAAGAAGTGCGGTGCAAGTGTGCCCTAAGAAAGACTCGATTTGAGACATGGCACGCGGTGGCTATAGCCTCAGCCCAAAACTTCCGCGGTGTAGAGTACTCATCAAGCATCGTCCTGGCCATCTCGACCAAGGTACGGTTCTTTCTCTCCACAACGCCATTTTGCTGTGGGACGTGCGGAGAGGAGAACTGATGCTCTACACCTGTCTCACCACAGAAACTCTCAAAGTAGGAATTCTTGAACTCCGTGCCATTGTCACTGCGGATCGCTCGTAAGGCACCTGGGAGCTCAATAGAAAGCCTACTAAAAAGACCTCGGAAAAGTGAAAACGTCTCATCCTTCGAGGCTAAGAAAAACACCCAAGAAAACCTCGAGAAGTCATCGACCACAACAAGAACATACCACTTCCCTCCTGCTGACTGCACTCGAGCTGGTCCAACTGTGTCCATGTGGAGCAGCTGTCCCGGTGCATCGGTCATAGTAACTGTGACCGGAGGATGAGAAGCGGCAACCATCTTGCCATGCCGGCATGGAGCGCAAACAAGATCTTTGACCATCTTGAGTTTCGGCAGACCACGAATGAGATCGTGGCTGCTAACTCGGGTCAAATGGTCAAATCCAATATGACCAAGTCTCCTATGCCAGAAAGAGAGGTCGCGGGACTCAGAAGCAACTAAACACCTGAGAGGATCACCAGAAGACTCAGAAAAATTAGCACGAAAGATCCTCCCAAAACGAGAAATCCCGCAAACCAGACTACCCGAAGAATCAAGAATTTTACAATTATTTTTCTTGAAGCTCACCTCGAAACCGTCATCGGTAAGCTGAGAAACGGAAAGCAAATTGTACTGCAGCTTACTAACCAGGGCTACATCTTTCAAAATGAAAGAGTCATTAATGCGCACTGTACCTTTGGCGATGACGCGCCCAGAAGAAGCATCTCTGAAGGTGATCGTCTCATCACCTGGAGCACGGGCAAGGGAAGAAAACCAACGGGAGTCTCCGGTCATGTGTCGTGAACACCCGGAGTCTACAAGCCAAACCTTTCCCTTCCCAGCCCGGCGAACCTGAGTCAAACAGAGAGTAAAGTCTCAGTACTGGGGTAAATCAAGAGTGATTTTGGCACCCAATACTGAACAACACGTCGAGCAGATAAAGTAGTCAAGCACGACTGACCTCTATCTACCCTACGCTCTCTGTCACTCACAGCAGAAGGTCTGTGAGCAGACCTGAAGCTGTTGCGGGGTCCGACTGCTACGGGAGAGCGAGTCGGAACACCGGCAACATGCTGAACACGCCGCGGGTAACTGTCTCGACGGGGGAAACGAGATGTATCCTCAGGACGGCGGAAGTCATGAGCAGGAGCAGCATGAGGACGAAAAACAGAAGACTCAGAAAAACCAAGTCCTCGATGCTGCCCAGCCCCATCAACAGCAGTAAACCTAGACCTCGTGCTGGTCCTAGGTGCACTCAGGATCTGGGGCTGACCCTGAATACGCCTAGGAGACTCAACACGGTCTCTACGCGCGATCTTGGCGCGCCTGAAGCATCGATCAACCGTGTGTCCATCCTTCTGACAGAAGGTGCAGTGATACTTCATCCTCTGAGAGGTAGAAGTAGCACGGTCAGGCTTCGCCTTCTGAGAGGCCGAAGCAGCAGGTGCAATCACCTTGCTGTCAAAAATCCCCTGGACATAGCCCGCTGACTTAAATTGGACTTTCTCGGTCCTGGGCTCGGTCTCGATCACACCTGGTGCTATGGGTCTGAGCACAGCAGGTGGATGCTTTCTCATATCCTCATAATAGTCATATCCTAGACCCTGATTAAATCTGCAAATCTTGGACTGGTCTAGAATAAGATTAAGCTTCTTCTTGCCGCCTACAAATCTCTCGAGAGTGTTCATAAGGTACTGACACTCCCGAAAGAGAGAGGTGCAAGAAGAGCAGGGGGAAGAGGGAACAGCAGGAGGTAAGGGAGCAGATGAAGAACCAACAGCAGAGGGAAGAATGGCTTGTGCACGCACAGCCAACTCTGAATGGACAGTCCTACTGCTAGTCAGTTGGTTCACGTTCCTAGGCGTCTCCACCTTACCCTGGGGCTTCTCCCCCTTCTCAGCACAGACAATACAAGCAGAAGGTTGCTTCTCTAGTAGGTCCTTAGTCAGCTTCACACATTTCTCATCCAATGCAATCAAATCAGATTTTAGTTTGTTACAGTTAATACATGGTGAGCTAACAGGGTCCTTAGAGGCATACTGAGCCATTTTCCTATCATGATCAATCATTTCTTGAAACTGTTTGGAGACAGCTTCAACTTCAGCAGTTAACTTGGGACAGTTCAAGCATGAATCAATCGGCTCAAGTAAAGAAGCATGCAACTCAGCAATTTTGTGATTTGCCCGTTTTAGGTTCATCTTTAAATTATTGCAATTTTCACAAGAATCGGGCAGATCAAGGAGCATGGAATAAGGTCCTCTAGTAGCAATGTCCTTAACCTCACATGAGGTGGGAGAAGTAGTCTCATCAGTAGTAAGTAGGGTAACAGCCATCCTACTCAACTCTAACTCAGCAAGCAGACTAACATTCTCCACCTTAAGCACATCAAGCTCAGAAGACAAACTATCATGAGAGGTCCTTAGTTTCTCCATGTCTCCAAGCAAAGCAGGGCATGTATCACAATCGTCACGGGAGGGAGCAGATCTAAGTGAAGTAATCTCCCGTGATAGTCTATCTACTTCCTTCTCTAACTCGGTACACCTAGACCTAGCTCTAGCATGAAATCCACCTAGCTTAAGAAAAGCATCATTTAGCTGGTCATAAGAAGGGAGTACCTCATCCGAGTCGGAGTATAGCTCGCTGTCGCTGATCTCGCCCTCGAGGGCCATGAAGCACATGCCGGAGAAGTCGTCGCCGCCATTCTTGGGCTCTTGGTCACCCGTCCCGTCGTCGTCGCTCCATCCCTCCACCTCGCTGAGGTCGAGGTCGTCGAAAGCGGTGAGGACGCGGTGGAAGAGCTTCTTGGCCTTCCCAAAGTTGCGGAACTTCTTCTTTCCCGGCGTATGAGCTGGAGTCTTCTTGTTGCGGTTCTTGTCGGTGTAGTCGTTCTTGCCTGAACCGCCGTAGTCGTTCTTGCCCTTCTCCAGCTTGGGACAGTTCGCTCGAATGTGGTTGGGGCCACCACACTCGAAGCAGATGACTGGTCCGCCTCTCTTTCTGTCCCTCCTCCTCTTGTAAGCATGGGAGAACTTCCGAGCTAGGAGGGCCAGCTGTTCATCCTCTAGCTGCTCTAACTGATCATCAGTTATGTCACATAGAGCAGCTAGGGAGAACCCACAAAGCGAATCGGCGGAAAAACCAGAAGCCGGACTGGGATCGGTGACCAAAGTCATCGACTGTGACTTCGACCGACGAGAGACAACGTCAATCTCGTGAGTCTTGAGGCGCGAGTACAGCGCGTCAAGAGTCAGGGTCGAGAGGTCTGTCGTGTCTTGGATGGTGGTCACCTTCATCTCCCACACGCGCAGATCGAGTGCCGCGAGCATCTGACGAGCGTTGTCCGAGTCGGGGTATGTGAGACCGACCGCTCGGAGGTTGCTCAAGATTTTGTGAAATCGCGAAAAGCACTCGTCCAGGGACTCACCAGCAAGCATCTCGAATTTGTTGTATTCGCGCTTGAACTGGTCCTGTCGAACCGTCTTGATCTGGGTGGTGCCCTCATGGTATGCGTCGAGGGTCACCCAGATGTCGTAGGCGGACGACAGGTGAGATATACGGTCAAACTCGCTACGACTCAACCCCTGGATGATGATGTTCCTTGCCTTTGCATTCGCCTCAACATCAGCCATGTTCCCGGCATTGATGTTCTCATCGGCAGGAACAGCGAATCGTACTTTGACCTTCCGCCAGATGGCATACCCCTGGGCCTGGATGTATGTCTCCATTCGGCTCTTCCAGAAGGGGTAATCGATGCCATCGAACACGGGCGGCTTGGTCGAGTACTTGTCCGTCGCCATGGCTCTTGAGACCGGTTAAGATCTATGAATTAGAGCTAACCGGCTCTGATACCAATTGTAGGACCGAAATGGCGACAGAGGGGGGTGAATGTCGCTCGCTTAAAAACGCCCCCGAGAAATCGAACACTGATTTCTCACCAGATGCAAAACAACGCAACTCACAGAAAACTTAAAAATAATTTCTCTGAATTTTGGAACGCATGCGACACCAAAAAATTCACCATAAATCAGAGATCATCCAGAAAAAATTTCAACTACAAATATCACTGTTTGATCTGCATGCAAAATTGAGGAAAATCAGCATAAAGAAAAAGAAACATGTACTAAGGAGTGAGTGATCAGTACATGCTTTGCCATTGCCGAAAGGAAGTAGTACTACAACAAGGCTTCCAGATTTTTGATGCCAACCAAATGACAAGAAACCGAACTGAACTGCATACAAGCTAAGTACAGAGCAAATGGCAGCACATAGATTGCAGTTTTGTCGGCACAAAAAAATTGCTACTCAAAGTTGTGCTTGCCGATAACAGGGAAGAAGTTCAGATTTGGTTGAGCTAGGTTCAGAGAGGATTTTAATTCCTGCTGCCGTGGAGAGTAGTAGACTGCAAGGCCTACTGCTTGCCGAGAGATGAGCTCAAAGCCACAAAGGGGAGCAGCAAGTTCAGAGACCAGTCTGAACCGAAAACAACAAAAGGCTGCAAACTGAAATAACAGAGGAAGCACAAAACTTAGAAATTAAAGAAAAAGAAATGAACTCTTCAGATTAGAACCTCAAGAATATGTTCCATATGTCCCTGGGACTTGAGGATTGCAAAGATTTCAACAAACAAGCTTGAATTTCAGAAATTGACAAAAATTGAAATCTACCGAAGGCTTCCAACAAAAATCAAATTCCCACTCAATCCTTGAGTCTTTGGTCATGAGATTTTGCAGTTATGTTAGCAATACCCAGGGGACTTCTCATACCAAAAATCAGGTTGTCTCATGAAGGGAAAACCGAGAACCATCAAAACCCTAGAAACTTGAAAAACTTCAGAGAGAGGCACAAGAAAATCAAATTACTCCATGGTCTCAAATCCTTTGCTAATAAGATTTTGCAAATATGTTAGCAACAGCAATAGGATTGCTCAGACCAAAAATCAAGCCTTCTCACAAAGGGAATCCAAATTTTCCACAAACCCTAGAAATGAGAAACGAAGAACAGAGGAAGGCTAAAACCAAAATCTGAGATTAAAATGAAGTTTGCTCTTGGGAAACTTGATCAAATGATCTTGAGGCACTATCCCATCAAGGAGCAACCCATTTTGGGCCTTCCCAACAAGAAATAGCAAGAAACGCAAAAACTCAAGAATCAAGCCTAGAAGGCATCGAAGCAAGAACAGAGAGCACGGGAGAAAAACTCAGAAATTTCATTCCAACTATTCAGGGATTACAACTGAGCTACGTCCACATACCCCGATTGATACAAGAGGAATGATTACAAGGTGAATCAACTCTCCCTCTCCCTCTCCATCTCAAGAACACACCACTACAAGATTGGAGGAGGAGGAACTCACATAGAACACATCGTAGGAGACACTCAGGGGACACACACTCTGCCCCTCAACCACTAAAGCCTAAAGCCAAAACAACCACTAAAGCCTATTTTGACTAAAGGAAACCCTAAAACCCTTGAAGTGCTCAAGTGGGCATGCAGCCCCTCAATCCTATTTATAGCCTTGGCTAACGGGTCTCCGCCCCGTTACGCCTGCTAAACCCAACGACGCCCGCTCCCGCTTGTGCAGCCTCGCGAATTTCCCGATTCGCCCGTCCTGCACCTTCCGGGAAGCTTCCGCGCTCCTTGCCTCGCACGCCTCGCAACCACCTCGAGTCTACGTCGTCTTCGACACATCCCGACCGTTCTGACCTCAGCGCCACCTGCGCCTAGTCCGGTCCACGTGTCTCGCCGCGACTCCACCCGATGTCCTGCAGTCACACAGACAAGAAAACACGTCAAATAGCACCGCTCGACACATGAAAGCGTAAATACCATCATACTTACCACAGACGAAGTCCAAACCTGTCAAATCAAAGAATCAGCGTCCTAATCTCATATGACCAAGTTTGACCACAGTCCGACCGAGCCCGTTGCACCACGCAACGTCAGGGTCCGAACCACCCAAACCAAACTGTCAATTACTCATCACTCACATGTGGTCACCTCCACATGGTTCATCAATCTCCCCCTTGATGAGTGTATTGACAAACTCGAAAAAGCGCAAAGTTAAGTTTGAGTTTGAAGAATCCAACAAGGTCCAAAGAAGGGAATGAAGCTTATGACCATGTCGACAGAAGGAACACTAGAGCAACAACTGAAAGAGCAAATTGATCTCCAGAGCTCTAAACTGTTCCCAACAGACTTTTTCTTCTCTATTCTCCCCCTTTTGGCAATAAACACATCAAGATGCAATAGAGAGAATATGACATGTCAATGGATGAATATGGCTGAAGTTTGTTTATTTAAGCATGGAGAGCCATGAGAATTATCCATATTGACCATAATGTAATACACCAAGCCATAACTCAATAAAACGCTATCTAGATCATGACAACATATATATAAACCAGCTAGAGCACATAGATGACAATCTGAAATGTAATGCATTTAGTGAGCAAGTCAAGTCATCAATGAGTAAAGTCTAACTAGAGATATCCAAGGATGATGCAGGCCATGTCAACAAGCTAAGCGGAAACAAGAAGCTAGTGTTGAGTCAATTAGAGTGCTACAAGCTCAAGAGTTTATCATTTGGTTAAGCATTTTTCATCTTTAGGTGATTAAGCAAATCTTGCACTTTTGACATATTTTCTTTTAAAGCTTATAGCTGTTTCCAACCAAAAATTTTATCATGTGCTAGATCTCAAGCCTTATACGACTACTCCAAGCGAGAAGCTTAAGAAGATAGTCCAGGTCATCCAAAACTCCCCCTGAGTTCATGCCTAGTGCAATGGCAAGCCGTCTCATGAGAAAGAATTGGTGAAATCAGTTTTTTCGCACATAAAAAGAGATCCTTTTGCTTTTTAATAGATTGTGCTAACTCATGATGTATCAAGATGCTAAAATAGCTCAATCTAAGATCCAACCTAGATTCAAGACTCAACTCAGCCTATTTGACATGGCATGAATCATACAAGGATAGCTAAAGATAGACTAAACTCAAATGCTAGCATGACAAGTTTTAATTCAAGTTGAGCAATTTCAATTTACTTATCATGGCAAAACTAGTCTACACATATGAAGTCATGATAAATCTAGCAAAGAAAGCACAAGTCATGGCAAGGTGTAAAGCATTGTAAACATGTCATAACAGGATAATAATCAAGGCTCAATGCAGTTATATTACAATGCGAGATGCTAACATGCAAGAAAATTCAGCTCCCCCTCAACATGAGATGCAACTTTTAGTTCAAGTTGAGTTAAATCAATATTAAGCTCCAGAAGCTCCCAAATGAACTCCCCCTGAACCAAAGCAATAAATTCGAGAAGCTGGCAAAGAAAATCCAAACGGGCAGTCCTTAAAGCATAGATAAGATATAGAGACAACTATGGCTCAGACTGACTCTCATCTACCCCATATGACTCCAGGACAATCAGCTGACAGTAAATCACACACTAGAGAGCAAACACGTACCCTGTCTACTCGAGGGTGGCCCAACCCTCGCTAGAACCTGCAAGAAGTGAGTGAGCTCGACCTAGTGAGATAAGAAGCAGCTAATCCTGGAAGCACAAGATAAGAGTTAGAAGTCTAAGCATCTCGGCAAGAGAAGCACTCTAACCTATGCTGGAAGGACTAAACCCACATGCACCCCGAGTGCAATGCAACAGAAATGAGACAGAAGCATAATCAATATAGTAAAGCAGTAAAGCCCAAAGCTCCCTCTCACTACAATCCGTAAGGACACACCACCCCAAGCTCTCCCCGCAGAGCTGAAAACCTCGAACTATCCAAAGGCTTGGTGAAGATGTCAGCCAACTGGTGGTCACTCTCCACAAACTGGAGCACTATATCACCCTTCTCTACATGGTCTCTAAGGAAGTGGTATCGGATATCAATGTGCTTGGTCCGAGAGTGCTGCACTGGGTTTTTGTCGGGACCCCGGATTTTCGAACCCGGACCCTCTGTGTATTACAGCACTAGTCCCAGATCAAAGCTAGTGCACACAGTCAAACAGAATGGAAAACATCACCATCGACGATTTATTACAATAAATAAGAGTACTGACCACCTGGTCTCATTAATACAAGGGAGGTTTAAGACCTCGCACAATCAAACACAGCGGAAGCAAATAAAACTCGAGGACGACCCATCAATTCGCCACAGGCAATTGACTGGGGAAACGCGACCTAGTCCTCCGGGAAGAATCCATCACAGCCACAAGCGAAGCAGTAGTCGTAGTCACATTCTTGAGCTTCAACTTCCTCTGAGATGTTATTTTTAAGTGTAGCATGTGAGTACATAAAGTACTCCGCAAGTCTTGGGAAAAATGCATAGATGCAAGGCTTAACAAAGGAAGGCCATATGGTTCTTTTGCACAAAGCAATATTTGAAAATTCAATTACTACTAATTATTTTCGAAGGCATTATTTTAATGAAGTAAATGTTTTAACAGAATTAACTTTCTAGCGAAGGTTCCAACTACCAACACTAGCTAACCAATTACCATTGGTCAAATTTTAAACTGCGGGTTCCATCCACCCTCTCTGGCTCCATCCGCCAGGATTCCCTTCCGAGAGTTCCCTCCCCCTCGGAATACAAAACTTTTGATTTTAAAACCAAAACCAGAAATCTACCATGTGAATGCATTCCTTGCCCGCCCTTGACCGTGGGCACGGCTATTCGAATAGTTTTACACTCTGCAGAGGTTGTACAACTTTACCCACAAGAGATAAATTATCCTAAAAGTCAACACGCTTCCTTTGGCATGAGACCCAGATAAAATATCACAAAGCCTTTCACCTACTCCAGTATAGCCAGATACCACCCGCTGAGGTTTCACCGCAGAAGGGTTAAATCCGCCCAATCTGAAGCCCCCTCTTGCGCCATATGAGTACAGTAACCCTGTCCCTCACTATGAGTAACCAGTACGCCCTGGCACTCAATACACCACTGGTGATATCTAAACTACACCTTTATAGGTTAGTTAGCTAGGTCGTACCCATATAGACTTGTGGTTGTACGGTTAATGCTCAGTTTGGACAAACACAAGCGTCGGTCCTTAATTGACTAGGGTGGAACATACACTTATCAAGTTCTCGTGCTTACTGCACCAACCCAAACAGCCATCCACCCTAATCTAAACCAACTTTCACATTTTTATTTTATTTTAAAATCACAGTGACAACTCCAATTGCCACTTCACTTTCAAACACAAGGATTTAATAATAAATCATAATTTCCCATTTTCAAGATTTTCCAAAGTTATTAGATAGCATGACTAAGCATTATCCTACCATACTAACATCAACAAGTAATTATAATATTCTCATTAATGAGACAAAGGAAATTCTATGGTGACAAGGGTACATGACAATCAATTCCAATGGAGGGCATAACAAGGTTGGATTAACTACTACCTTAAGATTTGAATTATCATTTTATGTAAATAGCAATGCATAACATTTAAAATACTTTAAAACATTTCGAAAGCATAGGCTCAAGATGATCAAAGGAGACTTGCCTTCTTGCAGGGTTTCTGGGTCTTCTTGCTGCTGTGAAGAGGGATCGTCGACAACGTTGGAATCTACGCGAGGAAAGACGAAGCAACAAAACAAATAAATACCCACGAAATTCAAATAAAATCCAAAAATTCAACAGAGGCCATAATTGGGTAGATTATGATTTTAGATGAATTTAGAAATTTGAATGGCTGGAATTGGAGTTAAAATGAGAAAGT